>JASDQU010323972.1:0-12968 GCA_032191745.1 Picea mariana
GATAGAATAGTTTGCATAGTTTATATTTTAGTATATTAGTTCCTTTATTTGTTTTATTAGTTTCTAGTTTCCTCTATTTTAGTTTGATTTATTTTATTTAGTTAGTTAGTTTGTTTTAGTTGATTTTTATTAGTTTCTAGTTTCCTTAGTTTAGATCACTTAGCTCAGATCAACTTTTCTCTTTGGTTTTCTTAGGAGACCTTAGAGCGGCCAATGGAGCCGTTAAACTTGTCAGGGTGGTCCATTCCAAACGGATTGGGTTATTTAGACAACCCTGGACCGGTTCCACTCTCCCAGTTGACGGACGGTCAATTTCGCCCGTCAACAGAACCCTAACATTGTGTGCTTTTGTTTTAACTGTTTGCGAGGGTTTTTGCTATCGGATTTTACAGTAGTGTTATGGCCAACAATTAATTCATGCATAGGCTTTTTATTTAACTCAGAACCAACATCATGTTGCCCATGTGAAACGTGACTGGCTATTTCCTCGTCACAAGGGTTTTTCTTCAAAGATTTTGGCTCGTTACTTGAGAACTCAAACTATTTTTTTATCATAGGCTTATCGCACATAGGGGTTTCTATAGGAATGACTATATAAAAATAGTTTCGGGCTAAGAACCCATCCTAATCATCACCCAGGGTTATCAAATGATGAACCAATGACATTTTAACTAAGCCATGGTGAAAGAGGTTAGATTCAAGGCTCTACTTCTTGTATCGTTTAAACATCTTGTACAGATGCCTTAGAAAATAAAACGACACATTCAAATGGAAACCTATAAAGTGCATAAGCAACCGCACATGATAAAGAAAAACCAGGCCATAACGGCCCTCACAGGATATAAACTGTTTAAGAACTAATAAAAGACCATTCCATCTAACCTTAAGTAGAGAAACATGAATGCCTTTCTAGAGGTCATGAAGAGGCCCCAAGGCACTTCTTCGTTTTTCGAATTCTTGAACCACTTCTGAGCAGTGAGAGAAAGTCCCGTGGCTTCACTCAAAAACTCTTTAGTCACCTCCAACTGAATATATCCAAACTTCGCTCTATATCCATCAAATGTTTGTGCGAATTCCTTAGCCATGCAAAGGCTATACCCTTCAAACCTCTTAATGAAAGTATCTCAGCGTTGGCCTTTCAAATCCTTGACCGCATCATCATGAGAAAACAACGCTTGAGAGCCATTCGGCTCTATTCAGACAATAGGATCCATTAAGAGTATGACTAGACTGTAACAGATGAGACTAAAGCTAGTTGTGGGTTTAGATGGAAGAAGTAAAAGGAACAAGTCTGAGCGGGTACAAGGGAAACAAAACAAGCAAAACCCTTGCGTAATCATAGTTTAAGCATGAAGGTTTCGGTCACGAAATTTGAACACTCCTAGTAATGAACACCTCGAGTACAT
This sequence comes from Picea mariana, assembly GCA_032191745.1. Taxonomy (NCBI): domain Eukaryota; kingdom Viridiplantae; phylum Streptophyta; class Pinopsida; order Pinales; family Pinaceae; genus Picea; species Picea mariana. The sequence continues at coordinate 1,407 of JASDQU010323972.1, forward strand.
AGCATAACACAAACCCTTTAACTCATAATAAAATCCTATCAATTCACTCTGCAAGCCAAAGATCAAGTACAGGACACGATGCTTGTGCATTAATTCCCATGTCTTGCAATGACTATAGTCGATTTGCAAAGGGTTCAAATAAATATGTTTACAATTCAAATGAGAATCAACATTTGGTATTATATCGACATTCAACAAACTCAAAAAGGAAAATCATTCAAGTATTAAATATGAAGTAGATGTTAGCACAATGAATCTTTAAAAGCATGTTTTAAATAGGGATATAATACGAAACTAATTTTCCATGCTTGATTCATGCTTTCGGTCATGAAACAAGCATGAAAACGCAAATATAAAACAATAATCAAACATCTTTTATAACCCAACAATCATCCTAAAATGATAATATGAAGTGAAGGCAGCTACAGAAAGTGTCATTTATCGTTCAAATAGCGAGATTACGTAGGGATGCCAACACAAAATTATAATAAATCCCTTCCTGCTCTTCATGTTTCATCTTCACCGAAAGAGTCCTCCCACACTTAATAATATCATGAAACTATATTGGTAAAACAGATCCAACCCCGCCAACTATGGCTTCATAAAAACCTCCACCAACCTAAGCACGACAACTTCTATAGCAAGGCAAACATCTCACCAAGGTTCAGATTCAACAAAAGATTCTTTGGGAACTTGATGCAGTGAAGACCATTGCTTCCTAAGGGGGTAAGAATGATCCAGGTGGAAATTGGTGGCCACCCACATATTCCACTGGATCAAAACAAGAGTTTCCAACCTGGCAGTCTTTCTACAGTTTTTCGAGTCCTAAACTTGCGGAGCTATTTTGAGTCCCTAGACAACATTTTTTTCGAATGACACAGTCACACTCTAGGATTAGCTAGATTTTGACAGAAAAATATGTAGTACTTGGATATGCCTTTCCAACGAGTTATCATGCGCTCCAAACAGAGATCTTATACAAAAGTTACGCCCTTGGGAACTTGACGTATCAACTACCCCCATCGAGACCCACAAACCTTTTGGCATTTCATCTTCTGGGGTTAGGGTTTTGGATTTTATTTATGTTAAACATGACCTTGGATCCTCATTGTAATCATCGTCATCTTCCGAGTGAGCGTATCCATCACATCTCTTCTCAAAGATAAGTTTCCACCATTCTAGCGAGTTCATTCACTGTATTTTTACAATTTCTATACATTTATGTCACTAATAAAATTTTTGAATTACTGTATCACTGCATTTCTCACAATATATCTGTGTATTTGGTTATTATATTTCCACCATCATTTTGTTCTTAAAATAATCCGAATCACATGAGGTTGGCATCACCTTTTATGGAGATCATAAGAACTCTAGGGAAATCCATTGAATCAAACTCCCATGGTATGCTCAAGACTAGAATGGAATGTATCTAACCGACCTCTCATTTGTTGGATTCGATGTGCCATAAAGGGAACAATTATGCAAAAATGTTTCCACTAAATATACAAGTCTTAGCTAGTACACGTGCCTTCTTAAATTAATAGTTGTCTTCCCCACTCTAAAATTTATTAACTATGGAATATTGTTCCTTGGGAAATAGTTGAAGTGTCTGATATTTGTGAGGAACACGAATATTGTCATGTTTGCACATAATTTTATTCTTAATAGTAAGTTATGAAACCCTTCATCTAGTAAGGTCATTATCTCGTTGACTAGACATAATGTCTTACCAATAATAAGGGGTTCACCTCGAAGAGAAATCCCAATTAGACCTCAAATTGTTTGAAATAAGGAGCCCATCCATATTTTGGCTCAACTATTACTAATACAATGTTTTATAAAAAAAAAAAAAAAATTGGATATAAAACCACATACATTGTTACCGATATCCACATAAAATAATTTACTATTTATCCACATAAATATAATAACCATACATAAATATCGATTATAATTTCATAAAAAGGTAATTAAATCAACAATCAAACTAAAACAATAAGAATAAATAACTAATGCTACCAAATAATCCAAAATCATTAACACCCCAATGTTATTATACCAAATAATCCAAAATCATTAACACCCCAATGTTATGCAAATTAAGAAATATCTCCGCTAACCATAAGTTGAAATCAACATTTGAGAAAAAATGGTCCAAAACTAACTTTGATGCTAACATTTAGAAAGGGATTTCATATAATGCAACCTGCCAAAACCCCTTTCTATTCCTTTTAGATTACATTTAAATATATTCTTAAAAAAAAACAGTTCCTCGTTCTGGGAATAATTGTCTGTTTTCAGATTACATTTAAATATATTCTTTAAAAAAAAGAGTTCTTGGTTCTTGGAATAATTGTCTCTTGACTCTTTACACATGGGAGTGCAAGCTTCTCAAGTCCAACTTCACACATGAAAATTTAAAATAAAGTGTTACAGATAGGAGTGCAAGATGGTCCAAATTTCATGGGCAATTTGGTCCATCTACTTATTCAAAGTATTCAAGAAAGACGTAAATATAGAAGTTTCCTTTCAAGGCACTAAAATGTGTTACTTCAATTTTATATTTTTATTTAGTTAGAGTGGGTGTTCTTTCAATGACCAATTCCTACATATGGATGTTCTCTTCTAAAGAAACATTAGTTTCTCAACCAATAACAAATCATCTGGTTCTCCAAATGAAGGAAGGATACGTTTTCACAATATCAACTCAACTATGTGTTATAACTAGTGGCACTTGTTAAATGTGTCATCCACATCTTCTCCCAAATTTAGTGCAAACATATTTCCAATTATTCAGAGCCATTTAATGAAGATCCATATCTCTATTGTCGATCCTAAAAATTTCTTGAGGGGCATTGATATATTCTTTCTACACCTATTTAATTGAGTTGAAGCACAATTGTACTCCATGTTGTATCTTTTGTTTGATTACACTTGTTGACCTTGAAAATGTTCAACATGAACATGATTTCAAAGTGTTACAATGAAGCAACCTATTTCATAGGTTTAATATATTTCTCATCCCTAAAACACTTATCTCACCCTACTTAATGATCGATTTCCCAAATTATTTTGAGGCCACATAGGGTATCCTCCTAATGTGCACATTTATATGTGGATTATATTGATAATTTTTCACATATATGAGACATCTTTTAAGGGGTGCATTAGCATTCAATTTATCTATGATGCATGCATGATAGAAAATGATTAAGATTATTATATTTTCCTATATTCTTACATTAAAAACCTATCTAAGCTATGAATTTGATATATTTGCATCCTCCATCTCACAGTGGCAGCATCACACACATAAACAAGAAGAATTCAACATGCCTTTATTGTATTGTGAGATAGAAGAAAATATAATTTTTAATATATATATATATATATATAGAAAGTGTTTAGATGATGTGTAAGTGGTTGGACCATGATGTCTCTAGGTGAAAAAAAAGTTTTTTTTTTTACTCCTAGCTAGAAAATGATTCTGATGTGTGAAGAGATTTGTTTACACACTTAAAAATTGATCTTATGAAGGGTGAAGAGTTGAAATCTATGGGATACAATTGAAAAAAGGAAAATACTTCAATAACAAAGTGAATCAAAACGTTAAATAAAATCCCAATAGTTGCAATTAATCTCAAACCAAGATTGTTGTTATGACCCAACGCCTTAAAAATGATAATAAATCAATAAAATTCAGTCCACTTCTAAAGGGAAACCTTTACAGTATATAAACTTCATAATCCATTATGAGATGAGATAAGATGATCCTAATGCTATATCTCCTTGATATATATATATATATATATATATATATATATATATATATATATATAGGAGACAAGAGGTTACAATTACAATGAAAGGGTGAAAAGAATGGTTCTAGCTGACCTATTAGAAATGTAATAATTCACTATCTAGGACATAATAAGGGGTTTTATACATATCATGGGGCTTTTTCTAGGGCTTAACATTCCCATCCCCTTCAAAAAAGTGTTGTACTCAACACTTGTCTAACCATGGATGCTTCTGCATGAAGAACTCATCTTCCCATGTCGCCTCTTCCACTAGTAGGTTCTTCCATTTGAAAAGGTATTCTGTAATTGCTCGATTTCTCAACTTCTTAATTCTCATTTCAAGGATTGTTTCTGTCTCTAGTATTATTTTCCCTTGTTCATTGAGCTCTGGTAAACTTGTTTGGACTAGGATCTTGTTTTTGATGACATTCTTTAAGCAAGAAACATGGAATATTGGATGTACACATGAAGATGGAGGCAGCTCCAATTTGTAAGCCATCGGGGATGATTTTAAGGATGTAAATTTATTTTAAAATGTAGAAACCTTGGAGAATATTACTAATCCTTCATATGTCAACTATAAATGTTTGGTGATATTTTTTAAAAAATATTCAAATTTCTAAGTATTTTATATAGTTTTTATAAAATTTTGGTGATTTTAAAGGTAAAAGAATTTTATCCTATAGAATTTGGGTAAATCATTTTTAAAATAACGAATCTCATTTTTGGAAAAAACATGGAAAATTAGCCCATGAGAGAAATTTAGCCCCTAAAATCATCCTTGTAATCCATACTTCCAATCCTTTGCAAAACCTTATAGGGGCCATAATATTTGGGTGCTAGTTTATTGTCCTTATTTTGTTGCTTTAGGGACATTTTCTTGTATGGTTGTAGCCTTAGAAATACCCAATGCGACTGTGGACTAGAAATAGCACATAGTGAACCTTTTGTTTCTTCTTCTTTCCTGGAAAGGGCATCTACCACAACATTATGTTTTCTTTTTTTGTATATAATTTCAAAGTCATAACTCAACATATTTGTAACCCATTTGTTTGTAACCAACACCAATGGTGAAGAGAAATAACTTTGTCTATGTCGAATGATGCCAATCTCTAACATTTCAATCTCACTCTTCTATGGATATGGATACCTGTAAGCTATAATGTTAGGCGATACACTTCCTAGTTGCAAATTAATAGTGTGGTCATGGTCTTGGGTAGGTTGAAGACCCTTAGGAATTTCACCAAATACCTTGGAATGATAGTTGATAATTATTTGGAGATCTGATGGAGTCAATGCTATAGATGTTTGAACATCAAGTCAGCACAATTGTGCAATTACACCCTCGTGTCCCTTTTTGAGTAGTTTTTCCATGCTATTAGAGCTTATCACTTTAGAGGGTTTCCCTTGGATACCTATAAGCTCAATAACCTTTCCACTTGAGGAAAATCTCATAAAAAGATTTTGAAAATCACAGGCCACTATTCCCAATTATTGCAACCATTGGAACCCTAATAAAACATTAGCACACCCAATTTGGATGTAAATCATGGGGCTATCCAGAAAATACTCCCCCATGTTGAGCTTAATACTATGGAATTTCCTTGAACAATTTATGGTACCTCCATCTGCAATCATTACTTGAAACTCTGGTGCAAGATATACAAAACTATTGAGATCTTTTGCTAATTTGTAATTGATGAAATTATGGGTGATATCTGGATCAATCAATATTGTTACCTTTTTATTTTTTATGTTGTTTTGGGTGGGAAATCCCTCCTATGGACTAGCATTAAGGGTTTTATCATGCATGAAAAAATGACCGAAAGTCTCCTACTTCTTACCAACATCCCAATCATAAAACCCATTATTCATATGCAAATACAAATACGATTTAGTTAACTTACCCAAAATTATGTGTTTCGTCTACAACTTTCCATTTTTCGTGCTTTCTAGGTATACACAGGCTGTAGTGGGTCATCCAGCATACACATGCATGCAGTAGTGGAGCAGGGCGCAGATGCCTGCAAAAAGGGTGGTTTTTAAGAAGTTGTTCAGTAGTGGCTTGGAAAAGAAGGCAATTGATATGGCCTGATGCTAGGTAAGCATGTATGGTGCAATTTAGGGTTATAAAATATGCCCCCTAATGTGTGAAGTCAAAAGAGCATATGATGGCTGAAATACATTATCAATCTTTACCAACATACCAAACAAGTGATCCCAGGAACCAAAATTCGAGAGGTGCCATCTGCAAAATAAAAATTGTGTCACTGAGTCGGGCATACCCATGCTCGGAATCAAATAAAATCATGGCTACCAATCAAATACACTATAGATCCATGTCATATAACTATATAAAGTGTAGCCGTGAGCAATACACAATGGATCTACATATCTAAATAAAATATATATACATGCATAGTATCCATCTTCAAGAAGAGAATAAGGCCTGATGGCTAGAGATGAGACCTTTAGAGCTCGAGCAACAGCTTCAAAATATTCACAACTCAGGTAGGAGTGTAATATGAGTGTACGAATTCACTACCCAGAGGTCTTCGATGGCTTGCCAGGAATAGACTAGAGGATTTTGATGATCAGGTTGAGGGCTTCATGGATTTCAAACAAAGACTTGATTGGGCTTTCGGGATGACCGAGCATGAGGGTAAGAGACAATCTACAGAGGGGGCTAACTCAATATTGGTAATAACTTCCCTTGGACAATAGCACAACAAAATATGAGACTCAAGAAACATGATATTTTGACATAAGTTCACAATGCAGGAGGCACCACAAACTCTCCATTTGTTTGGAAGAATAACAAACGGAGGAGGACACAACTCTATGTAGCGAGAATGGCTTCCTAAGGTCATGTTAAATCCCAAGGCTTGACAAAAAAATGAAAGGATGTGCTTTGTCCAAAGGCGACTCATTGTGCTACCAATAAAAAGAAAATACTTTTCCCTTCCTGTTTTTGGGGTATATTTGATTTTTTTTGTCTTTTTCAATAATTTTGGAAAGCTTGAAAAAGAATAAAAGAATGTTACGTTACAAAGGAGGATCGAGTGTTGCGTACATACTAGTTCCAAGTGCATGGAACACATGAATGCTCAAGGCAAAGGGACATATGTAGGAGAAGGACACTCGAGAAAAATCCTCCATGGGCCAAAGGTGTCAAGACGTAGAGGGAAAGTGCTACAAGGCTTGCGTATAAGGCATGCTTTAGATGGTTTAGTTGAGAGCAACATGGATCTGGAATTAGGCCAAAGACACAGGTATGAAAACGTGATTAATAAGACACACAATGGTGACGCCCTTCGATGTAATTTTAACGAGCCCAAAGAAGGTAAGCTCGGTGGTTTTTCCCTCAGGGCCACACAATATAGTGGAGTTGATTGGAATCCATTGTGAATTCAGTATAGATAATATGGGCACTCCAGTTCCAATAAATAAGATCTCAGACCTATCACTAAAAGTGATAGTTTTACTTATTGGGCGGATTATAGGATCTGCAGCTTTGCATCAGGCTTCCTAGGCGCACATGAGTTGTGCAGTTCAGTTCTTAAATGCACAAGTTTTTGACTGGAGTACCACTTTACTAGAATGCATGAAGAGGTGACTTAGAGACTTTCGCATGTGGAGGCAAAGGAACTTTGGGTTTGGGACTATTCTTTGTGCTTTCTTCTTCAAGAGGGTATTGAGTCTTAGCCTAAGGGAGACAGTACGAGGGCATATAGCCTCTTCTCTAGTAGTAAACAGATGGGCGGTGTTGTTGTCGCGACTTGGGGGAGGGAGGACTATTGAGGCCTTCGATGACAGGTTTTTCAACAGGTGGTCTCAATAGATTCTGGTGATAGAGGACTATCCTTATGAAAGAATTGACTTTTCTAGGGACCCTGACATGGGTGTACCTCTCGGAGTGGTACGAGGAGAGTTAGGTATGCTTTTTTTTTTCTTTTTTTTTCAAATTTATTTATTTTTTATGTTTTTTTATATATATCATTTTTTGTATATACCAGAGTATCTAACAATTAAGTATGTGTTATGTGCAGATGTGGGGCCAGTGCATCCAACGAACTTCAAGAGGAACAGACGATGTCCTCAACCAGAGGCAGGACCAGCTACAGCTGGTGGAACAGTGGAAACAGGGGGACCTCCAGCCAGAGAGGCTGAGAGAGTATTGAGATGGGTAGAGCAGAACTTTACCTTGCTCACTCATACAGTCCCCATGATAGAGATCGAGGATCTGCCTCCATCTATGCAGCCTCATGTAGTGGGGGCACCACGGAAGTGGGTTCAGATTTTTTAGCATTTGGCAAACGTCGTTGATCATTATACCAAGGCCAATAGGCCTTGTCCTTAGTTATATTGGACTGCTTATGTGCTGAGGGCACTATTTGTATATATTTTTAGGGCATAAGCCCCGTGACTCTTTACTGGATGTAGTTTTGAGGTGCTTGCATCCACCCCTGTACTCTGATATTTTTGATATTATATATGGATTTTTATGTCTTTTTATGTCTTATGGATTACATCTACTTTACAAATGTATTTACATGTGCATGTGTGTGTATTTATTATATGTGTGCAAGATGCCAATCTAATATTTGATTAGCTAGAGTATCTGTAATTTGATTTAATCTCCTAGGAACATGAAAATTTGTAATATAATCAAAGCTTCATTCTAAGAGACGTACCCTAATGAATTGTCGGTGTAGAGTAGGATCATGAACACGATAGACTCCATTTAACTGAGACACAACCAACTGAGCATCTAAATAGACTTGGAGGTGAGAGATACCAAGTGAAAAAGCATCACAAATTAACTCAATAACTGCACTGTATTCAGAGACATTGTTTATGGTGTCGCCTAAACATATACCTCCTAAAGATAGCAACTGGCCTTGAGGTGTGAAAATCACCCAATCTGCGGAGGCAATCCTTCAAGTGTGCCAGCTAGCGTCGTCCACGAATCCAACAAACACCTTTGATTCACTTGACATCTGCCACAGTGAAAAATATGACATCAAAAAACAACATGTCCGTAAAACCAAAAAACCAAAAAGTAATAGTACAAAGACTATACATATGTTACAAAAAGTCACCCAAGGCGACCCACCTATGAGTAATACTTATTGAGGTAGAGCCCATTTCTAGGCTCCACCAAAACATTTCCCTCAAAGTCCACCAAATGATAAGAACCCTTTTGTAGTACTTCTTTCATGATGAAAGGTCTGAAACACATGTGTTTGAACTTGCCTACCCCCAAGGGGTCCTTATCTTGGTCATATACTAGGACAAGGTCGCCTTCGTAGAAAACCTGAGGACGAATAGAACAATCATATTGACACTTGACTTTTTGTTTTTGAGCCTCATTAGACAAGGTTGCATCGTGACATTGTTGATTGAGTGGTTCTAGGTATAGTAATTGTTCTTCAAGTGGTGAAGTATCTGGCAATAAATGTATTGCCAACTTTAATGATGGGATCTGGCATTCTATAGGAAAGACTGCTTTCGGCCTATAAACGAGTTGAAAAGGTGAAAAACCAGTTGCATTCTTAACGGATGTTTGGTAAGTCCATAATGTTGAATATAACATCAAATGCCAATTTGACTTGGCCGAATTGATCATTCGTTGTAGAATGGTTTTAAGAGATTTATTTACATCTTCCACCTGACCATTTGCTTGGGGGTAATAAGGTGATGAATGTTCCTTCCTCAACCCAATATTTGGCATTAACTTGATCATCATTTTGTTCTGAAAGTGACTACCATGGTCAGTGACAATATCTCTTAGGATGTTGAACCTTTCTATTATTTGGTTGAACAAAAAGAGAGTTGTTGTCTCCCTGTCATATTTGAACATTGGCATAGATTCGACCCACTGGGTGAAGTAGTCTACTACTACGATGATATAGTGATGCCCCCTTGTTGCAGGGGGGTTTCATGTAGTGTAATCAATCCCCCATTTAGTGAAGGGACCAATGGTAATAACGGGAAACATGGGAGCGGGGTGTGCCCTCATCTTCCAAGAGAAGATCTGACATAGGTGGCACTTCTTGACCGATTCAACACAATCTTTGATTAATGTCGACCAGAATTAACTGGTTCATAGAATCTTTTGGGTTGTTTCCAACCCAGACAAATGACCACCACATGCTCCAGTGTGGCAATCGTTAAGAACTATTTCCTCTTCTTCATGAGTGAGACATTGGCGAAGGATGCAGTCTGCACCTCGACGATAAAATGTTTCCTTGAGTATGAGATAGTTCATAACCTGATGGCGTATACGACGATGCTCATCACAAGAGGTAGTGGCGAGACACTTCAAAGTCTGGAGATATACAATAACATATCCATACCAGGGGTAAGAAGACATGATAAAAAACATGTCTCCTTTGATAGGGGACTCATCAGGTATAACATCACCTGATTTGACCAGAAGTTCCGATATTAGTTACGCAAAGACCATCGACTTTTTGGATTTCACCAAAATGAATTCCAAGTCAAATTCCTGGAGGATAACTATCCATCTACTGATATTTCCACCGATGACTCGTCATGTCAATATGTATTGAAATGGGTTCATGATGACAATGATGGTGGTCTTGCGAAAAAAAATGTAATGAAGTAACCATTGAATAGCATGGACTGTTGCCAGTGCAAGTTTTCCAATATGGGAATAATTGAGTTCTAGTCTAACTAGGCCTCAACTCAGGTAATAAATCACGTATTCTGAGAGAAAATCATCTTCCTGAACTAATACCATGTCGATGGTCGACTCCGCAACGACCAAGTAAAATAAGAAATCTTTATTATAATTGGGTGGTTAAAGCAGAGGGGTTGATATGAGGGTGCTTTTCAATGCTGTGAAAGAGCATTGAGTGGCTTTGTCTCAATGAAAAGGAACATCCTTCTTCATTAAACGCATAAAACTCTTTGTGATCTCGTCATAGTTTACGATGAAACACCGTAGAAAATTTTCTTTTCCCTGCAAACTCTGAAGCTGAGGTATGGTGCATGGGGGAGGCAATTGAACTATTGCCTCAACCTTGAGAGGATCGACCATGATCCCTGTTGTCGAAATGATGAAACCTAACAGATGACCTGATGTGACGCAAAAACTGCAGTTGTTTGGATTCAAGTGGATTCGGTAGTAGTGACGTCGTTCAAGGATAAGTCAGAGGTGTTCTAGATGATCAGCTCTCTTGTGACATCGTGACTCTAAATCATCGAGATAAACCTCGACTATGTGTTTGAGGTCGTGGAAATCAAAAGACATGGCCCGTTGAAATGTAGCTCCAACATTTTTCAGACCAAAAGGAATCTTACGATAAGTTAATGTACCCCATGGACAGATGAAAGTGGTTTTGTGTTGGTCTTTGGGTTTGATTTGTATCTCATTGTATCCTGAAAAACCAACCATGAATGAAAATGCCTCGCATCCTGCACATTCATCGACTATTTGGTCAATAAATGGCGTGGGGAAATTATCTTTTGGGCAGGCCTTGTTCAGATCACGGAATTCCGTGCATACGTGAATCGTACCCTATTTTTTATTGACTGGCATGAGATTCAACACCCATTGAGTCAATTAGACAGGGTAGATGAAACCAACTTTAAGTAGTTTTTGTACTTCAGCCTTGATAGTTGTTGCATTCCTAGGATTGACCATACAAAGCTTCTACCGGACCGGCTAGACATCAGGATAATTCTTGATTTCATGTTCGACAATTCTTGGGTCTATGCCTGGCATTTCCTC
>JASDQU010323973.1:2521-13018 GCA_032191745.1 Picea mariana
TGGCTTAAAGCGCAGATCGCAAACAGAATCAGAGCACAAAAAATGAAAAAAACAATCCAAACAGCACCGATTCTAACACTTGCCTAAAAACCATAAAACAGATATTTTTTCTCTTTTGTCTTTTCTATCAAAACATCAACTAACCGACACATGCTAAGGATAAGATGCCCTAACCTGCTTACTGTGCAGCTCCAGACTCCAAACCCTGAAAGGAGCACTTCTCACCACAGGGGGGGATGACTGCCCCACCCAGGCTGAAAGGAAACCAGACAGACCCGCGACTGTCACTGAGACAGCATGCGGTCAACCGTGTGCTGAGTTATAACAGCACGCGGGTACCTGCGCTCAGAACTGAATCAGCCCGCGGGTAGGTATAAAATCTAAGAAAAAATCAACACAGGAAGTCCAGACCTGAAAGAGGCCTCTGGTATTGACAACCAGGGTCTCCAAAAAGGCTTCTGGGTGCTATTAATTCAACAGAAAAGAAAAAAATTGCAAAAAGGAAAACAAATGCACAGAAGAACTAACACACTAAGGTAGACCGAAATCAAGACAGTTAAACTAATCAAGACCCAGACAGGATCCAGAAAGCCCCCTAAGAAGGTAAACTTCTGACAGGGAAGAGGACACTGCCTCTTAAGCTTCCTGGGCTCTACACGCTACTAAAACCACTACAGCAGGCGTTCACATGCGGGCTGTAGATGATTAGGGCGCGGGTACATGTGTGCAGGCCGCGTGTACCTCTATGTGTCCCGAGAATAAATGTCAAGCGTCAGTGAAGGAAGACTGGTATTGATAACCAGGTTCCCTGCTAGCATTGACCTAACAAACAACAAAATAAACAAAGAAATAGAGACTAAACTTCTTTAAACTACCCAAAAGATCTTTAACCAAATCTGGAAACCCTAAGAGTAAGACTATCCCCAGTGGAGTCGCCAATTCTGTTGTGGGGTTTTCTACCCTACGGACTAGCAAGCTAGGGCTTTAAACTTGCATGCAGATCATGACCCTTCAAAATAACTTTTAACCTCCTACCCAAACCTGAAACCCTTTTTCTCAAGCAAACATGGGAAGAATCAACTAACCTTTTTATCGACGGTTGAAGTAGATCCTCCATTGAGCTTTTATCTCCTTGCTGCTGCTGCTCCTTCCACAAAGCGATCCTGCAATCAAGACAAAACTACACATGCATGCTATTGATCTACTAGAGGGTTAGAGATAAAACATAAATCAAATAACATAGATAAGACTCATGTATTTGGGACGGGAAAAGCATCTTTTTCATTAATCTCAATATGAATCAACTTACAATGATTTTAGAGACCGGCCACTGTTCCTCGATCCTGATCCTGGGCTCCTCCTCTTCTTTTGTCCTCCAACTGCTTTGCTTGAAATCTCCTAAAGCTTGAGGAAAGGCTAAAGGGTTGGGACAAAATGGACTTGGCAATTTGACAGAGTTTCTTTGCTATGATTTTTCCTCCTTTGAATAGTACCCCTACCCCTCCTTTTATAGGCTAGAAGGAGCTAGGGTTTTAGGCGAACTCTCGGCCATGCATGGCTGGGAGTTCCAGTTAACTGACAAAAATCTCTTCGTCCCGGCGGAAACTTTCCTGATTTTTTGCTTTGTTAGGTAAACGTGGGCTATAGTGGGCCAGCTAGCGTTCACACGCGTGCTGCAGAAGGCCTGCTAGCATTCCAACGCGTCCAGTGATAGGTTAGGGCGTGGATTACTTGATTTAGGAGGTTTTTGAAGACTCTGTTCAGCATGGATTTGGTAATGAAGGGCAATGAGTTGGCCTGATGCCAGGTAAGCATGGATAGTGCAATTTAGGGTTATAACACTAAGGGACGCATCCTTTCATGGATGACCACCATATGTTTTATATATATGGAACACTCATCATTGTAATAATATATTCATATACAATATCATATTTCATTAAAAATCAACAATATAGAATGCATTGATATATACAAAACATTAAAACCTAAATGACGCAATAGAATATAAATAAAATTGTAAGGAACATATGGTTAAGAACATGTGTTTCCTCCTAAGAGGTCACAAGTTCAAATCTAAAAGGGGTAAGGTATGTATACCTATGTAGACTTTAGCAGTCAAATAGTTGCGTGGAGGGGGTCCCTTGTCCCACAAACAAAGGGGTATCATACACCAATTTAGTGCCTTCTTGGAGAAAGCAACTATTGAAAAGCAAAAAGAAAGGGTACAACCTTCGTTACAATATCTAGTGCTAAAGATTTGAATGATATTCAAAATTAACTTATTTTATCATATGATTGATATGAACACATGGGAAAACTAGTAAGTGTGGGTAAAAGAAGAAACAACAAAAACAAATTGAAATTTATTATGTGTTACTTATTATATACATCTTATTACTTTCTTACTATTCACCTTCTTCATCATTGAACATGGTTACTATGTTACTATTCACTTCAATCTTCAAGTAGTGTCCTTCTTGATAGTACTCTCGAGACTGTAGATGATACACAATGCACTTTTTATAATCAATACACAATGCCTTTATATACTTCTAAAGAATAACCATAAATAAGAGAATAACCATAAATAAGAAAATGAAAAAAAACACAAATTATTTGTGAAAAATATTTATTGTAAAACCATTAAAATGTTAAGTGATAGATTGGTGCAATTTTTGCATCAAGAGAAGAAAGTTGTTTTTATTTCTCTTAGGAATGAGATGTATGTGCTTAAATTAAAATAGAAAAAAAATTAATATCCCATCACTTTAAAAAAACTAAAAGTAATTAAATAAATAAATGTATTATAGATTCATCTTAATTTAAATATTTTAAACAGTTATAACTTTACACTAAAGTTTTTTATCTTCTTAATAGTTAATTAAAAAAATATCAATAAACCCATTAAATTAAATGAAGCAATATTAAATATGGACAATGTCTCTTTCCTTTCTCTATGATTAAATGATGAAACAACAATAATTTTACACTTAAACTTTTTTTATCATCTTAATACTTAATAAAGATGAATCTTTCAAAAAACCCATTGAATTAAATGATGTAATATTAAATATGGGCAATGTCTCTGTGTGCTATAAGTTTCATTAATTATATAAAAAACATTGTTTTTTTGAGGAGAAGACTATGTATTTTTGGATATATGGGATGCCATGGGTTCTACCTTAGTTCTCAAATAAATCCCTAGAAACCATCAACCCTTATGGAGACTAGAAGGCAACACTGCGTACAGAGTGCACAACGCAATCTCACTCAAGATGGATTATGGGTGATTACATGACCAAGATATATGCAATCGTGGAAAGGATTATTCTCATGGGTACGTTAGACCTATTTATACTTCAATATTCCTTAGATCTACCATACTATCATTCAGTTCTACCATTCATTTAACATTTAACCTTCATTCTTTAGAAAATAACATAATTATTCTAGTGCACGTTGCAAATTAACCTTAACAAATTAATTCATTTATCCATTCATTCATCATAAGCATTGCAAAACACAAAAGAACCATTCCACACATTGACACAGGGTTTTATAGTTGTTCACCCCCCTCGGCTACGTCTACAAAGATCTATCTTCTTTATTATTCATCTTCAAGTCTTTGCGTTGATCACATCACATCAAACGCTTGTGATGGTAACACTGACTAGTGTCGCATCAAGCTCCACAGTTTGTGACCTGACACTCAATTACAATTTATAGGTCTCCAAAACATACTCAATAATCTTACTGTGAAAAAGTACTCTAACTCTTCTCACTCGCTAGATACTAGATGATCTCCTCAAATCTTACAATGCATATTTATACTACCAAAATGGGTAAAACCCCTTACAACAAAGTCCCAAAACCCTAACCCTAAGTGGATTAGGTTTCTCCACTTTAAAACCTCCAGTGCGTCATTGGTTCTTGATCTAACTGTTTCATCGTTGCACTGTCCTTTCTTCTACCTTTCACTTCCTTCTTCCTCGCACTGCTTTCCCTTATTGTCTGGCGTGCTACATTTCCTTCCTTCTGGCACACGCTCCATTTGTGGTCCCTTTCTTAAATATTTTCCAAATCTGATACACATTTCCCCAAAATATCCTGCTCCAACAAGCCCCCAACATTTACATGTGGCTCGTCCTTAACCACTCATGTAGTGTTTACCTCCTGCACTAACTTCTTTAGCCCCTGAAATTTTCTTGTCATCTCTTTTACTTGTGATTTTTCCTGCGCAGTCCTTTCTGCCATGTTTTCTACAAACTGCATTGTAATGTGCTCCTTCAACACTTCTACATTTTCCAAGTGGAGATTCTCTATCCTGTCATTTGTTGCTTCCAACTCTGTAATCATCGTTTCATCCCCTTACTGCAATGGCTCTAATTGAATCTGCCTTAACTGTTTTTCCATCTGGATTGACTTCAGCTCCACCTATAGATTCTTCATCTCCTACGCACTCTTCATTCTATCTATTATAGCCATATTTTTTTGTCTTTGTTTCAAGTCTTGGACTGTCGTGTTTATATTGCCCTCCTTTTGGTACAATTCTTAATTTTTTCATCTTATTGTAATTTTGTCCACATCGATGATGAATTGGTGTACAGTTTTTCAACTCTGTTAATCTCCCCTTCAATGTTTTATGTGTATTCTACACCCTATTGTTCCCTTTGTTCTTTGATCTCTGGTGGACTGCTAGGGATCACCTTCTCTACCAAGTCTATGCTTTCATGTCTGTAATTTTCCATAGCATGCATTGTCTTTTCGATATTTTCTTTTGTTCTTAACTCATTTGCTTGTGCATTGTTTGGTATAGTTTTAAAGACTTCCTCAAGTCTTTGTTCTAATTTCTCTGCACGTTTTTTTCTTCATCCCTCTCAAGCTGCACTTGGTTGAGGGATATCTCCAATATCTCCTTTACCTCCTTGGTTGTCTCTAAATTTGTCGCACCTATCTTGGCCCTTGATTGAACTTCATTCGCAACACTAATATGTAGCTTGTATAATTCCTTGGTTGGAATCTTGGACAAAAGCAACTCCAACTGCTCCATATCCTTCAAGGTTTTTTGCATTGTGTCATTGTCTATTTGTAGCAGGGTTTCCCCCTGCTACGCTATTCCTTTTTGTTGTGCTACATTGATCTGTAGGCTCCCCAAGACTTCTTTAACCTCCATCATATTTTCATTAACTCTTCTATTTGTGACTTCGTGATGTATAATTCTTCTTCTCCTTGATCATGTACTTTGTCTGCCACCAATTCTCCATCATCCTCATTTATTGTAAGTTGAGGGGTCTCCTTGTGGGCCTTCATATTCTTGTGTTGTCTTCCTATCTTCGGCACTGATATTCTCTTTGGTGTTGTCTCCGCCTACATGGGGTTCTTCGCCTCTGGTAGGTCTCCACTTTTTGTATCCTAGCTAAGGACATTATCCTTTTTCTAAGCTTCCCCATTTGTTCCTTCTACATTCTCAGTTTCTAGTACTAAGGCCCTAAGTATTGTTTCCTTCTTCCTATGCTTCTTTATTGTCTCTCTACCTTCTATTGGTTGAGTGCACTCTGATGCTTTCTTGGTATTTGTTGGTGGACTACTTGATTATTCATTTCATGTTGGTTCCTTACCCTTTGTTCCTTTCTTTTCATCCATTGATACCTTCCATTGATCCGACCATTCTCCTATCACCCATTGTACTTCTTCTGTTGTGATATAGTACTGCATCTTCAACCATTTCTTCTTTGGGTGTCTACTTGCTTGTATCCACATGTTATGTTTAGATGATTTGAAGTTTGATATCCCTTCATTCTCCTTCACCACTTCTGGTGAGATCCTCCATTTGTCTGCTATGTTTTCCATCATCCCTCAAGGTACATGCTAAAAATGTTGGTATCAGTTTTCCTCTACTTAGGATCTGCATTGTACCATAGGGTTAAGTACCTTGTTGCACGGAACCTTCCTTTTTTGTCACAAAAGGTTGAGTATTTTGGTTCTTCCCATGCCACTAAAGCTATCAAAATGAGAAGCCAATAATAATGGAACTTTGTCCTAGAATCCTACGCATCTCTGCAATCTTCCAAAAATAGATTGAGCAAGTATGGTGCCCAACTGAGTACTATCCCCTTCGCGCACTGTGTGGTTGCTACTACCACTCATGTTGGTGCCTCTTCCTTGCAACACTTTATTAGTAACTTGCAATCCATCATATTTGTTGTGAATCTTGTGGTTGGCTCATTTATATTTTTGATAATCATACCTCTACTTCCCCTGTCAGTGCCAAATTGGGATTTTACTTCTTATGCAATTGTCTTTTCCTTCGTTTTGTCATCTAAGTATTGTTATGGCTTCATCCCATATGTTTGAAGCCATGTAATATTTTCAATTAGGTCTACATCAATTGGGATAGGTCTGTCTATCCACAAAAATCCTCCATGTACTCTCGTCAGTGATTTCTTCACGCAAGCATTGACATCCTTCCCCCTACCAAAGTGTGGAATTTATAACAAAATCATTAAGCCTGTATTATACAACCATGTAATCCATTGTTTGTGTTCTAATATTGGAATTCCTAATGCACTTAACCCTTTGTTCTCCATATAAATTTCCTGTGCTAGCTCTAGAAACTTAGCCACCTTTGTGACGTTGTGATTTGCATACTTAAGTTTGGGAACAAACCCTAGCATGTCCTCTACAACTATTATTGATTCTAGAGTTTGGGGAAATAATAGTGAAACATGCTTCTGTTTGTGTGCTACTATTACTGTTGGCTTTTTTTTTCTTCTTTGACGGACCTGTTGTCTCATTCTCTGTTTCTTCCTCTGTGTCCTGATCTTCATCATTGTCTTATTTATTTGTAACATCCTCGGCCTCTAGGGGTTGTTCTATGCTAGGGTTTTACACTGCCTTGTATTCATCTGATTCTGTCTTCTCACTATCTTCTTCATTTTTTTCTCCCTGTGTGTGCACCACTCCTGGTTTTGTTGTATTAGGGTTTCCTTTTTCCCAAGGGTTTTGACCTTCTTCTGCCTGGTTTACCTTCATTTCTTCTTCCTGTGGGTTCTTCTCTTCGACCAGTGTCAGACTAATTGACTCACTCATTGGATATGGGATCTCATCCACATCTACCACTCATGTCGCATCCTTCATCATTTTGCTAGCACTTCTTATCCTTCCTGTGAACTGGTTGGGTGCTCTGAACTTCAGTGGTGTCATTGTTCTATCTCAGGTAAAATTCGTTGTTAATAAAGGATGGACTCTTCACAACTTCTCACACAATCGCAACATGTTTTCTCCTTTTCTCATATTTACTCAAGATCACACTAAGTGTTTACCTTTTTATTTTTTTTCTCGTTTTATAAACTTTGTCATAAATGCTCTGTCGTATTCCACTTTTCCATTCATTGTCTTTCTTTTTCCTGACTTCTTTTCGTCCCCATCGTGATGTGTTTTCAATCTGTCAAATTTGTCTTGTGCACAGTGTCTTGATTTTTGTCACACCAATTTATTGTTTGTTGTGCATTGTATCTTCCAACTGTCTGTCTACCAATTATCTATCTACTAACTTATTTTTTTCTTTTTATTTTTTCTGCACTTTTTTCTTCCTTTTTCTTCTTTTACTCATTTTTTTCATCCTACTATATACATTATGTACAAGTCTACTTATATGTGTGTCATCTACTGAGAGTTAGTAGTTCGATTGTCCCTATATAGTTTCAATTGACTACCATTCACCAATCCTTGCATCTCATTGTCTGCTAAATCCTACAGCTACACAACACCTCCATCTATGACAAACTTTATCTCATATGGCCCTAGCCAATGCATCATGAACTTCCCTGGGTGCTGCAAGTATTTGCTGTCATAGTGGAGAACCAAATATCCTTTTTTAAAATTATTCTTCTTGATTTGTTTGTCATGCCAAGATTTATCTTTGCTTTCTGTACTTCCTGATGGAAACCATCTACAATCCTATATTTTTCTAATTCCATGAGTTGTGCCAATATTTCTTGAGTTGTGTCTCTTTTTTCCATGTTTGTAATTGTTGCAATGCACAGACTAAGTATCAAATAATCCAAAGGGACTATTGCTTCATGTCCATACACTAATTTAAAAGGTGTTTTCCTTGTAAGTTTCTTATATGTAGTTATATAGGCCCATAACACTGTTGGTATCTTCAAATCTCAATCATCCATGTTCACATTACAAATCTTGGCTAAGGAATTCTCCAATATCTTGTTAAATTATTCCATTGTCTCATTGGCTTAAGAATGGTAAGGAGTTATCTTCTGATGATATATCTCAAATTCTTCAGTCATTGCCTGGATAGTATTGTTGATAAAATGAGTCTCTTGATCACTCATCAGAACTCTAGGGCATCCAAATCTTGTGACTACTTGTTCAAATAAGAAGTGTGTTGAAATCCGTCACTTGTGTTGCTTCATCCCATATGGACAAATATTCCACCGTTGTAATAATATATCTTGCTCCAGATCTTCTAGCTAGTGGATTAATTGGTCCTACAAAATATACTGCCCACTTTTCAAACACTTTCAAAGTTACCTGAGGTCTTAATGGCATCTCATCCCTCCTAGATGGCTTTTAAATCCTCTAACAGACATCACAATTTTGACAATACTCTTTTGCACCCTTGTCAACTATTGGCCACCACAATCCTTCACGCAATATCTTCCGCACAGTATCTTTCCCTGCATAATATCCTCTAGTTATTCCTTCATGTGCTTCTGCTAAAATGATAGGCCTTTCATGCTCCATAACACATCTCCTTAGAATGTTGTCTGCACCGAGTTTGTACAAGTGACCTACAATCAATTAGTAATATCCATCTCTAACTACCAAATTCTTCTTCTGCGTAGTATTAAATTCCTTTGGGGAAAATCCTGTACTAAAAAATTCAATAATGTCAGCAAAATATTCATCAACAATTTGTATTGGAAACAATTGTGCATCCAGGAAATTGTCCTCCAAGTTGTTTGGTTCCTCTCCATTAGTTATCTTGGATAGATGATATGTCCCTACATTCAATCTTCCAGGCTTCACCACTACTTCAAAATCAAACTCTTGAAATAAGAGTAACCATATGCATATTCTTCCCCCCAACACTGGATTATTTACCAAATATCTAAGAGCAGAGTGATCCGTAAACATATTAAAGTATTGGTCTAACAAATAATGTTTGAACTTATGCAGTGCATATACCATAGCCAACCCTTCTCTTTCTGTTTTGTTTTAATTATGTTCTGAATATGAAAGCATCCTGCTTGTAAATATTATAGGGTGATCGATCTCACCCTCTTTTGTTTGTGTTAACACTTCTCCAAGAGCTATTGCATATGCATCCAAATGCACATGAAATTCTTTTGACTAATCTGGAAAAAACAAAATTGGCATTGTCACCATTTTCTCCTTCAAGATATCCAAACTCTGCTAGTATTGTTCATTCCACTGATACTTGATGTCATTCTTCAACAATTTCTCCATCGATGCAATTATCTGTGCATATCCCCTTATAAACTTTCCATAGTAGCCTATATGACCAAGTGTATTTTTTAATTGGTGCATTGACTTAGGTGGTGGTAAATTAACCATAACAATAATTTTAGCAGGATCAACCAACAGACCCTATTTACACACCACGTTCCTTAACAAAGTACCAAATGGTGCGCTAAAAATGAATTTATTAATATTCAATAAATCTGCATTCTCATGATTCAAAGATCATTTTTCTAGTCTTCAGGTTAATAATAGCCTGATTGTCAAAATCTCAATCTAGCCCCAACAATTTTGGATATGGCGAAGTGCTATCTACTATGTCAATCACCTCAAAGTCTATTATAGTGCGCACACAATCTAGATCTATTGGTATGCCCTTCAATCTACCAATAGGTACCACTCTTTGTTGATTTTCTAACTTCAACTAAATAAATGAAAATCACAATGTGGGTTCTCCCATGTTTTCTTAGGCAGGACATTTACTTCAAACCCTAAGTCTAGTATGATATACCCATATTGAAGTCTCCAATGTTTTCATTCAACCTAAACTCCCTACTTGTTCTTCTCTTCTTACGAACCTGATTGACTCTCTTCTTTTATGGTTTCATCTCTTCTCCAAAATTGCACTTCTCTAACAGACTCTGTAATACTTGTAAACAGTTTATATCATTCAACAATTTTATAGAAGACCCCAAAAAGTTTCTCAGATGACTTAATTGCTCTGATGGTTGATCTTTGTTGGTCTGATCAAACAGATGAGGCATGTCATACACTGGTACATCATCTCCTGGCTTTGTACCTGAAGTAGATGTAATATTCTCTTTCAAAATATCTTATCTTTCCTCTTTGAATGTTTCTTTTTGTTAAGAACCAAACATCAATATAGCATAGAAAAACCTCAAGAAAAGTACTCAACGCCTTGAAAAAGAGATAATATCAGATAATAAGCCTCTTCGAGGGGGCAACCTCCTTTTACCCCACTTAAATGTTCAA
>JASDQU010323974.1:0-12989 GCA_032191745.1 Picea mariana
GGGTTTTTCTTGATCCATTCCTGGTCTATGTTATAACAGTGTGTAGCCGAGGTTTGACTTTAGTTTAACTTTTCTTTTTTAAAGTTGTTCTTGCATTTTGCTTTATTCGGTTTTTTGACAAGATAGTGAGTCTTCTATGATCTACCTCTTTGGTTTTGTCAGTGACTCCCCGCGGTTTGCGGTGCACCAATAGTCATTTCTTGGTCTTGTCTTGTCTTTATTTTTTCCTTTTTTATTCAGAAAAGTAGAAACAACTATGTTTTAAAATTTTCTTGTTTTGGAAACATAGTAAAAAAATATAGATTTCACTTTCTTTGTTTGGTTAAGTAATTGGTTGTTTGCATTTATAATAAGGAAAAAGAATCCATTCATAAGTTCTTGGCTGATTGAATTAGGACAATAAGTAGCTCATAGTCAAGTGAAAGCTTGTTTTGAGTTTTCTATTAAAAGATCTTAAAAAAAAAAAAAGTAGTTTGAAAAGTTGGTTAAAGAGTTTAAATGTGCAAATCTGAATTTGTGAAGAAGAAGTAGTTTGTTTTCAGTTTCATTATATGCTCTTCTCTTTCATCTCTTAAAAACATCACTGGTTTCACATTCCTTCCCCATCGACCATGATGGAAGGGACAGGGCACCATGGTATGGCCATGCCCTTGTTCGTGGCAGAAGTTGCGTACTCTATAGTCCAACAAGATTCCACCGACCCCGATCCGACTCCTGCACAAGAGTTAGATCTGATTCTCGAGCCTACTTGGGCTCAATGTTCCCTTGCCGAAACCGATTCTTTAGATTTAGTCTTTCTTTCAGACAAAGTGATTATTGAAGCAATTACTAGTCTAGATAGACCCTGGGATGATCTCCATCACAGATCTTACTTCCTCCCAGAGTTAAGAAGAATTGAAGCAGGTGAATTCACTTTGACTATGACTGGAGATAGGTCTTGTCATATCAATCCCTTGGCTACACACATTGTTTACGTTGAGGGTAATATGGAAACAATCGCTGAAATGATACCTATTGATATCTCCAGAACCCCTGGCATCGTGGAAAATATTCTCGTTGGAGCTGACTATTCCCCTGAGGAGATTCCAATATACACAGATTTATTTAAATAATTCTACGATGTTTTTTCCTGGTCTTATGAGGAAATGCCAAGCATTGATCCAAGAATCGGCAAACATGAAATCACGACTTATCTTGACACTAAGTCAGTCCGGCAGAAGCTTTGTCCAGTCAATACTAAGAAAGCAACAACTATTAAGGCTGAAGTAGAGAAACTTCTCAAAGCAGGTTTTATCTACCCCGTCCATTTGACCCAATGGGTGTCAAATATCGTTCCAGTCGAGAAAAAATAGGGTATGATTCGCATATGTACGGACTTACATGATTTGAACAAGGCCCACCCAAAGGATAACTTCCCAATGCCATTTATTGACCAGATAGTTGATGAATGTGCAGGTTGTAAGGCCTTTTCTTTCATGGATGGTTTTTTGGGATACAATTAGATATAGATCAAACCTAAAGACCAACACAAAACTGCTTTCATTTGTCCGTGGGGTACATTCGCTTATCGAAAGATGCCTTTTGGTCTAAAAAATGTTGGAGCTACCTTTCAGCAGGCCATGTCTTTTTCTTTCCATGATCTCAAGCATATAGTCGAAGCCTACCTTGATGATTTAGCATCATGATCTCGTAAGAGATATGATCATCCCACACACCTCCAAATTATCTTTGAGCGATTTCGCTACTACCAAATTCTCTTGAATCCAAACAAATGCAGTTTTTGCGTGACGTCAGGTCATCTACTAGGTTTCATAGTTTCGAAAACAAGGATCATGGTCGATCCTCTCAAATTTGAGGCAATAGTTCAGTTGCCTCCATCGCGCACAATCCTTTAGCTTCAGAGTTTACAGGGAAAAATAAAACTTTTTATGGCGTTTCATCGCAAACTATGCCAAGATCACAAAGGACTTTATGCCTTTACTAAAGAAGGACATTCCTTTTCATTGGGACGAAGCCACTCAATGCTCTTTCGAAGTGTTTAAACATGCCCTCATGAATGCCCCTCTTCTTCGGCCACCCAATTATAATAAGGATTTCTTATTATACTTGGTTGCAGCGGAGTCGACCTTTGGTATGGTCTTGGTTTAGGAGGATCATTTTCTCTCAAAACATGTGATTTATTACCTAAGTCGAGGCCTAGTTGGACCGGAACTCAATTATTCCCACATTGAAAAACTTGCATTGGAAGCAATTCATGTTGTCCAATGGTTCCGTCATTATATCTTGTTTCAAAAGACAATCATCATTTTCGTTGTGAATCCTTTTCAGTATGTGTTGACACAATGAGTAATTGGCAGAAAGATCAGCAAATATATAGTTTTCCTTCAGGAATTTATCTTAGATTTTGTTTCGGAAAAATCCAAAAAGTCATTGGTCTTTGCGGAACTCATATCAGAACTTCTGGTCGAGTCAGGTGATGTTATGCCCAAAGAGTCACCTATTAAAGGAGACATGTTTTTGATCACGTCTTCAGACCCCCGATATGGAGATATACTTGTCTATCTCCATAATTTGAAGTTCCCCGCCTCTGCTTCTCGTGATGAGCGTCACTGTATACGCCATCAGACCAAGAACTATCTCATACTCGAGGACACTTTGTATCATCGAGGTGTAGATTGGATCCTTCATCGATGTCTCACACATGAAGAAGCAGAAATCGTGCTTAACAATTGCCACACTGGAGCATGTGGCGGTCATTTTTCTGGTTTGGCAACAACCCAAAAGATTCTACTAGCCAGTTACTTTTAGCCGACATTAATTAAAGATTGTGTTGAATCGGTCAGGAAGTTCCACCAGTGTCAGATCTTCTCTCAGAAGATGAGGGCACACCTTGATCCCATGTTTCCCATCATTACCGTTGGTCCCTTCACCAAGTGGGGGATTGATTACACTTGTTGGCACAGGGGCAGACCCAGGGTTCAGCTCCAAGAGTGCACCAACAAGCCCTAGCTACTGGCCCTTTTGGAAACACCTGCGAAGTATATGCAGTCTCACCCGAAGCAAATATGAGGGGGTTGCAGGAAAGAGATGTCTACAACTAAGGGGAATATCAAATGGATCTAACACGGGAACAACACAACATTCATATATCACTTATCATCTTGATCTACTCCATGCATCTATCAGATCTACCTTAGCAATGCAATAACGGTATATGAAGGAAAAATACAAAATACCAATCATACACAACACAAAATATACGTGGTTCACCCTCTCTGTAGGGCTACATCCACAGGACTGTGCTATATTATATTGATGTAAAGGATATAGTTCTTGTTTGTGTTCTGAGCTAGCAGATCTTCTCTTCTCCTATATTTCTCTCCCCTCCTTGTGCACCCAGCTACAGGGTTGATATTCACACCCAGCTGAAGATCTTACAATCTAGAGGGCTCTTGTACCCAACACTTCTCTCTCTCACACTACTCAACAGTAATAATAAAAACACATCAACCCAAAAGTACCAACCCAAAACACCAACCCAACCTAGGCCCTTTAGACCTCTATTTATATATTACAATCACTCACCAAAATCCTTAGGCCGAAACCTAAGTGTCCAAAACCCTAGATACCAAAACCCTAGGTGTCTAAAACCCTAGGTCAACTTGACCCATGTTTTCAGGGCTTCGCCAACCTATCTTTCCTTCCTTCTCACACGGTGCTCCAAAGCATATAATGGTGGATTTTTCCTCTTTTTGAGTCATCCATGATCCTTCTTCCTTGCTTATTTGTCATCCCTGATCTCCTCATCCAACGACTTTCTTTCTCGGGCTTTTCTCCATCTTTTCTTCTCTTTTGCTCACTTCGACCCAGTATCAGTCATTGTGTCTTCCGTGAAGTTCAATTTTTCCCTTTTCTTCCTTATTCTTTGCTTCCTTCCATAACCAAGGGACAACAGGCCCCCAACACTCACCTGTGACTCATCCCGAGGCACTTTGATTTGACCATTCTGTTGTACTTTAACTTGGGACTGTGCAGTGCAACCTTTTCTTTCTACTTTATGCATCCTCTTCCTCCTTGTGCAGACTGTCTTTTCTGTGTCTGGTACCCAATTTCAACTGCACCTGGTACCTAGACCCTTGATCTGCTTGATTTAACTAAGATATGCAAGGCAACTGGTTGTCATAGTATAACTTCAATCAACTCCCATTCACTATTCCTTCCTTCCATTCTCCATTCAACGTCTTTAGTTGTTCAACTCCTCCTTCTGTAACATAGGCGATCTTGTATGGCCCTAGCCAATGAATTTTGAACTTCCCAGGATGCTTGATGAACTTGCTTTCATAAACCAACACTAGATCTCCTTGTCTAAATGCCTTCTTCTTGATGTGCTTGTCATGATAGGCCTTCTCTCTTTCCTTTTGTACTTGTTGATGGAATCCTACAATGAATATATCTTCCTCAAGTTCGACCAACTGCACAAGTCTCTCTTGAACATCTCCAATATCACCCATACCCATAAAGGAAGCAATTCTCAGGCTTGGTACCAATACTCCATTGGAACAATAACTTCAAGACCATAGACCAACTTAAAAGGGGTCTGCATTGTCATCTTCTTGCACATGGTTCTATAGGCCCATAATACAGTTGGTAATATTGAATCCCAATCATCCCTGTTCATGCAACATATCTTGGTTAGTTTTGTTTCCAAAATCTTGTTGAATGCTTCAACTGTCCCATTTTCTTGTGGATGGTATGGTGTGCTCTTCTGATGGTGGATTGTGAATTCTTCAGTTAGGTATTCCACTGTCTTATTGATGAAATGTGTTCCTTTATCGCTCATGAGGATCTTTGGGAATATAAACCTAGTTAGGATGTCATCAAATATGAAGCGCGCAACTGTAGTTGCATTACGGTCCTTAACTACTCGAGCTTCGGCTCATCTGGTCAAGTACTTTATTGTTGTGATTATATACCTTACTCATGTGCACTTCCCTGGTGGTTTTATAGGTCCAACAAAGTCAATGGCCCATTTCTCGAATGCTTGTAGGGTCAATTGTGGTGCCAATGGAATTTTGTCTCTTCTGGATGGTTTCCCAACTCTATGGCATACATTGCAGCCTCTAGAATAGTCTTTAGCATCTGTTTGTAAGGTAGGACACTAAATTCCATCTCTCTGGACCTTCTGCGTAGTTGCTTTCCATGCATAATGTCCTCCTGTGATGCCTTCATGAGCTTCTATGAGGATCAGTGGGCGTTCTTCCCCCATAACACATCTTCTGAAGATCTCATCTGGTCCCATCTTGTATAGATGACCAACTATAAGTGAAAAGTATGTAGCACACACCACTAGTTGTTTCTTTCAGGTAATTGTGTACTCGTTAGGTGCCATGCCTGTTGACAGGAACTGGACAATGTCTACGAAGTGGTCATCGATTTTTCTAATGGCTAACAACTGTGCATCTGGTAGTGTATCCTCCAAACTGGTGGGTTCTTCGCCATGTTCCAACCTCGACAAGTGGTCAGGGCCTTTGTTCATTCTTCCTAGCTTAACTATGATCTCAAAATCATATTCTTGAAACAACATAAGCCATCTACATATTCACCCCCCCAACACTGGCTTGTTGACCAGGTACTTCAGTGCAGAGTGATCAGTAAACATTTTAAAGTGTCCTCCCAACAAATAGTGGTGAAATTTCTACAGTGCGTACACCATGCTTATCTCTCTCTTTCAGTAGTGGTATAGTTAATCTCATCCATGGATAACTTTCTTCTAGCAAATGCTAGAGGATGGTCAATATCTCATTCTCCCAGTTGTGCTAATACAACTCCTAAATCAATAAAGGATACATCAACATGTACATGAAACTCCTAGGTCTAGTCTGGAAAAACCAAAAATGTGTGCAATAACCATTTTCTCTTTCAATGTGTCGAAGCTCTACTGACATTCTTCAGTCCAACTAAACTGACAATCCTTCTTCAACAGTTTCTCCATGGGCATTGTTATTTGAGCATATTCCTTAATGAACTTCCTGTAGTAGCCTGTGTGTCCCAACACAGTCCGCAATTGTTTAATTGTTGTAGGAGGGGTTAGATCAACTGTAATGGCGATCTTGGATGGATCTACCAATAATCCTTGCTTACATACAATATGTCCTAATAAAAATCCAAATGGGGAAAATAAAATGCACTTCTTTATATTCAAAGCAATTTGACACTGTCTACATTTATCCAACATTAGCCTTAGACATTCAATGTGATTCTTCAATAAAATAAAGATAGTCCAATCATCAAAATATGCTTCTAAAAATTTATGCAAAAACTCCTTGAATGCTTCGACCACCACCCTGGAAAAGATGGTTGGGGCATTCTTCAATCCAAATAGCATTACTGTATACTGGTAGGACCCCCATTAATATGCAAATGTGGTCTTGTGGCAATCTTCCTTGGAAATTCGGATTTGATGGTATCCTGAAAATCCATATGTAAAAGAATATACCTCTTGGCCTCCCACATTATCTAACACTTCGTTAGTGAATGGTGTAGGGAAGGGGTCATGTAAACAAGCATCATTCAGCTTCCAGAGGTCTACACATATTATGATCTCTCATGTCTTCTTGTCTTGTACCACCATAGGGATAATCCACTCTGATTCTTCCACCAGTTTTATAATTCCTACTTCCATCATTTTGTCCAGCTCAATCTTCACTTTCTCCTTATATTTGGGGTTCAATCTGTAAGGTCTCTGTTTGAATGGTCTAGCATTTGGATTTAAGGGAATCCTCATCTCTCCCATAACCCTTTAATGCCCTTCATATCAGTGAACTTGGTTGGAAACAAGTCCTGATACTCATGCAATAACTCAATAATCTTGTCAATGGTGGCAGCATCCCAATAATATTCGACATTAGCAAGCTTCAATGTCTCCTCTATTCCAATATTGACTTTCTTAATCTTAATCGGCTGTCCAATGAATGGCAACTCAATTCCTGGTCCTTCCACATCTCTCTAGCCTTTTGTTTCTATGATGTTTACCTTGCTTGGATCATCATCTTCATCTGCATTAATGTTGTAACAGCCTTGCAGTTTCTGGAGAGGCACAGTCCATTCATCCTCTTCTTGTTCCAAAGGGAGGCTAGATGCCTCTTTTTATACTTTCTATCTCACAATCTGTAATGCTTGGTCTACTGAGGGATATTCACTTTCAAATAAAAATGTGGTTACAAAATTTTGAATCATACCTTCCCAGTCTGCAGTGATGAGGCATAGCTCCCCTTGAAGGTACCAGTTGATAGGTGTAGTGTCCAGTGTGTTAACGAATTTATGCACCCACTTTTCTCAAGGGACATCACTCCAGGATTCTTCACAACTTCTCACATGGTCCTTTGGGCAGCTTCAACTTGTGTAGCGAACTTCGCAGCCTTCTACCTGTGATGAGAACCTCGCTGTCATTAAGGTACAACACTGTATCCAATCTGTAATATTTCTTTTATGTGTCCCCCACCATCTCGCTGGTGTGGCTTTCAAGGCCTCATCCATGGATAGTAATCTTTGTTGTATTGATACATTCTCTTTAAAGTCCAACAAGAATGTTTCTAAAGGATTCAGACCATCAAAGGTAGATAAGTTACTTACTGTTGTGTCAATCCAGCGAACTTCTCTGGTTAGTCTAGAACATCTTCTTGTGGATACTTCATACATCTTATTCTTCTATTTCTCTAGTGCTTCTTCTGAATCTAATGAACATGTGCTCTCACTTCACCATCTTAGCTTCCCATTGGGTGTAGGATTAATGTAATCCTGTTGTCTGGCGGTTAGCTTGTAGATGTTTTATTGTGCATATGCGCAGTCTTCTTCTCTGATGGGATTTGTGTATCGCTGACCTTCATCGGGATATAAAGGTGCAATGACCCTAAGACCATCAACTTCAAAATTCATATGTCTCTTCTTTAAGTCAACAACAGTAGAGTTATTGAAGGCCCAGTCAATTCCTAACAGTGTCGGGTAAGGGCAGTTGGCATCAACTATTTCAATTACCTCGAAATCTGTAAATGTTCTTATTCCATCGACGTCCATAGGGACATGCTCCAATTGTCCAAATGGGTTGAAATCTTGTTGGTTAGCCATCCTAATCTTGATAGGGGAATAGATCAACTTTGGTTTTCGCATCTGTGCCCAAGTTTGCTTCATCATGACATTGACCTCCGACCCTAAGTCGAGTACCACATAGTCTATCTCATACTATCCTATTTGAGCATTCAAATGTAATTCCTTATTTTTCCTACTATTTTTACCAATTTGGTGTACTACCCTATTCAGTAAGGGATCTATCTTTCCTAGCTCATATTGTCTGATTAAATTTTGTAACTCTTGTACAACGCTTTCATCCTGAAACAACTTAATACAAGTATGTAAAAATTCCATGATCTTGCTTACCTCTTTTCCTTCTCTTGGCGAAGTATATTGATGAAATGCGTGAGGCATACCATACTCTCTTACTTTTGGTCTTGTCTTTGATGAAGAACCTTGGTATCCTTTAAATTCTTTTTGTGTTTCCTCAAACATTTGTCTTTCTTTCTTTGCATCAAAGGCTTGGGCCTTCTCTGCAGCTTTCCTAATTCCTGAATCTTCTGTAATCTTCTCTTGGGTTAGCTTGTCTTCTCCTATAATAGCACCTCCTCTGGTTATAATAACAAACCTAGGGTCTCCTCCATGAGGTTCAGCATAGATCAATTGCACTTGCGGGTTCTACTGATTTCCTCATCATTCCTGAAGCTTAGCTAGCAGCGCAGAACAATCTTCTATAACATGGTCAAACGAGCTACAGTAGTTGCAAGTGGTACAAAGGTTCTGACAATCCCTTGCAAGGTGTCCTAGTTTTGCATAGTTATAATAGATGATCTATCCTTGGCATCAACCCATTCCTCCTCCTCCTCCTCTTCCTCTGAATCCACCGCGAGGATTGAAGTTTCCTCTCCCATGAGAGTTATACTACGTAGCATTTCCTTCTTGCTATACTTTGTCGTGGATCTTATATATGTCTCTTGACCTTTTGTGCATGAGTTCATAAGCCCTACAATCCCTATCATCATGCTCTACAGACTTATAGACTGTACAGTACAAATTCGTAGGTGTCTGAACATACTTTTGCATATAATAGCACTCACCAGTACGATGTTTGTTTCTGCATACCTCGCACCAGGGTAAGGTGACTTGATTCAAGGGGATTAGAGTTCCATAAGCCAAGTATTCATTGAATATAGGGTAGTGTTCCTTGTCATAACCTTCTGATCGGGAGTTGGGAGCAGAAAAGTCCTTAGATTTCCAAAGTCACAACATGCGAAATTGTGATATGATCACAATCGTAGATCATGGGAGGATCTAGACTGTCTGATCAGAGTCCATATAGGAGAAAATGTGCATAGGAGGATATCAAATCTAGACCATTGGATATTAGCGCGTGGACCAACAACCGTTGGATCTGAAGGAAGGTGCACGAGAGAAGTTTCGAAATGATCAGAACCGTCCATCGTCAAAGGTGATAGGTGGCAATAGATCCAGGCATTAGTGGAACCAGAAACCATAAGATTTAGAAGGAGCAGAGGAGTAAATTCATGAAGGGAGAAGTCGTGAAATCATCCTGGACCATTGGATCCAAAAGGATAGGTGGAGAAGATCCAAGCACGTGGGAGAATTCAGAATCGGGAGAAATAGAGGAAGCTATTTCCAAAAGTCCTGAAACGTGAAGTCCCGAAAGCATCAGAGCCATCCATCATTGGAGAAAGGTGGTAGCAAATGCAGATGTTTGTGAAATCAGACATCGGGAGATCAAAAGGTAGTAGAGAAGAAAATTCGTGAAAGGGAAGTTTGCGAAATCATCAGGACCGTCCATCGGAGGGGACGCGTGGAATCCGATAACCATTTTACTAACTTACTGTAGAAGGAAGTCAAAGGGTGAAGTTTGTGAAACTCGATAAATGCAAAATCATGAAAAGACTCTGAGCCATTGGATTGAGTTGGGTTGTGGGTCATCGATACAAATAATTGACATTTTGGCATTTCGAGCACCGAGGTTTTGAAGGAGAGAACCATCCCAAAATCCCAAAGCCACAAAGTTTTGAATTCATGAAGGAGGAACATGGAAAATTGATCAAGGGATAGCAAGGACCATCGATCTCTCGTAGAGCAGATTTTGGGGTTTCGGAGATTGAAATATCTGAGGTGAGAAGTCTTTATACTTCGTGAGTCGCGAAGTCCTGAAACGCTTTGAGGTGTGGCCCCAGGTCATAGAGGGGGGTCATATGGGAATAGACTAAGGTAGGAGCTAGCAAGAGCTAGGCTCTTATTTCATATTTTGGGGATTGGAGGAGTTGGAAAACATTGCATCGAAAGTCTCAAAAACATGAAATTGCGATACGATCGCAATCGTCGAACGAGGAGAGCACATGACCGTCAGATCTAGTCTCGGAGAGAGGTCATCAATCAGGGATTCAGAAAATAGAAGTCAGGGGTGGCTCACATGAAAAACACCTGAAGTCCTGAAGCATGAAGTGCCTTTTGATAAGGCCTATGGTCATAGGGTTGTGGTCACATGGAGGGAGCTCACACCTGGTGTTGTTCGCGTGGGCTGAGTTCAATAGAAGGACCAACGGATTTGATTCAAGGTACCAGTAGGGAATCAAAGAGCCAAAATGGCTTGAGAATAGGAACAATCCAGAGACTGGGAGGTCACAAAAACCTATTAGGGAAGGGGGGCTGCATCAATTGGTATGAGAGCGAGATTTTTAAAATTCAGTAGCAGAGAAGAGAAGGATGTAGTCCGATACAATCAATTGGTATCAGAGCTCAAAATTGATTATGGTAGGAAATGGAGGAAATCAGAAGACCGAGCCTTGCTTACAGAAAACAGATAATGGAGAATACTCTTATACACACCATCAGGTGGTATCAGAGATGATTTTTCATCTATATATTTCAGGCAAAGAAGATTGAAGGAGAAATTTTCGTAACATCAAGTGGTATCAAAAACATGGATTCATCTGTATGTGGTAGGTGAAGGAAGCATACTACTAATGCTCTGTGAGAAGCTTGTTGCATGGACGCAACAACAAAATTTTAAACAGACAAACGAGCTATGAGAGAAGATGGATATGCTTGTAGACATAGGTTAATCCATAGACTTGCCAGGAAAAAAGGTGGAAATGGCTACTGAAGGCCATGGACGTGGTCAAAGGGAAGGCCACCAATAGAAGAGCGAGCCAGATATGAATATGGAGCTCAAGGAGATAAGAGCGCAAATGGGGCAGCTTTCATTTCAAACACAATAGGATGCAAGAGTGCATTGGGTATACGAGTGGCCCATGAAGAAGAAGCTGAAGTGGCCAGTAAAGGAATTGTTGGCTAGAGAACAACAAACGTTGATGAATAGGTGGTTGAGGCATACTGAAAAACTCAGTGAACCAGACAAGGAATTGATTCACATCTGTGAACCAGAGACTAGGAGGAATCTCATCAATGATGAGGAGAAATAGATATCAAATGAAGATCTCATAAACTGTTAGGTGGGAAAAAGTGTACTTTCAAATTGCCAGGTGGGTAATGGAAAGAGGCCAGGTGGAGGTCTCGAATATTGCCAGAAGAGCAGTGTCAAAATTTCAGATTTTCAAGTGAGTAATGAGATGGGATCGATTGCTCTCATAGAATGCCAAGTGGGCAACATAAAATTCACAAATTCCCAGGTGGACAGGGAGAAGGAGGTGAGACTGTCTTAAAGTCTCGAGAGCTCAGAAGTGAGTTCATGTCAGCGAGGAGTGCTGATAGGAGAAGATTCATGTGGGCTTGCAGAACATGTGAATGAAGATGACAATAAGTTAAAAACTTTCACCATCCAGGAGGAGGATCAGAAGAGGGTTTTGGTTATTGGAGGTATCAAGGTATTCCTACCAAAAAACCAGGAAGAGGCCAGTGCACATGATGAAAGTGCAGCAGTAGGAGAAAGACAACCAACAGTGACTATCATGATGAAGGAGTAGATATCAGAAGCTACCCAAGAAGAATAAGGGGAGCACACAGTTGATATTATCAGTCAATAAGAGATAGAATTGATGATGTTGGAGGATTGTTTGGACAATCCAGAACCAACAGATGACTGCTAGATGGCAGTCATGCAAATTTTAGGAGAAGAGAATTCGACAAAAATGCTCAAAATTTTCAGCCAAGAAGCTGAACTGGAAATGACTGCAGCACTGGAGCCTGTAGCAAAAGAGAAAGCAGACATCATAGAATTTTCCGAGCTACATGAGGAACTAGAAGCCCTAGAGAAAGGTAGGCACATCTGATAGGTCAAGTTGGAGACAAGTTGAGGATCATACCAGCCAGGGGAGCAATTAGTGGAAGCTCAATATGTACCAGCAGAGGAGCTGATAGGAGAAGACAATCTTCCAAAGGAGAAAACTAAGCAACAGCTTGGTGTTGAGACTGTGGAATTGAAGTCTGCAGTAGAGTGGCAACTCAATTCCACAAGAGGAAGTAAAGACATCATGGGGGACCGAGGATATCTACCCACTAACAAGGAAGAAGTGCAGTTGAGAAGACTGCATAAAGAGGGCCAGCCATTGGAGAAGCTAGACAACGTGATAGAGGAATTAGGAAGCTGATGTTGTGGTCAGCAGAAGCAATCAACATTGGGGATTTGAACAGAGGAGAGCCTTCCATAGAAGCAGGGAAGAAGAAGAAAAGGAAGCAGAAGTAGAAGCAGCAACAACATAGATGGAGAGGAGCTAGAGGACAACTCCAGAAGATAATTTGGGATCCAGGAGGATTTCAACATTGGAGAAGGGGAGCTCATGAGCAGGAGCTCATATTTTTCCTAGCAGGGGAGTATGATGTAGGAGAATTTCTCCACCTTAGAAAATATTCCATCATGCCAGCACACAAACATGTAATGGAGAAAAGGAGAGGCATTAAACCTCCTATTTTAAAATTTGAAATCA
>JASDQU010323975.1:0-12968 GCA_032191745.1 Picea mariana
ACCTAGAGAGTCTTGACAAGTAGCGTCGAGATGCCTCTACGACTATCAAGGTGAACAAAAGATGTGTCAAGGTATAGTACGATAAGTCTGTCTATCCTCGGTTGTACGTTGAGGGTGACTTGGTCCTCTTATATGATCAAGACAAAGAACCACTGGGGGTAGGCAAGTATAAACCCATGTGGCACGGTCCCTATATCGTGCGATGTGTCTCAGAAAAAGGATCCAATGAGTTAGAAGATTGTGAAGGGAATATGTTGGCTGAGCCCAAGAATGGGATCTACTTGAAAAGATACTACACTTGAGCCCTAAGCTTGGGCATAACTCTTTGTATACTAATGTAATTTAATGTATATATCTTTTCCCTTTCTTTTTGATCTTCAACTTGCTTATCAAGTTTTCCCTTGGTTGGCAGATGTCAACAGAGTCTTCGGTCTACCTAGGATTTTTAGACGGAGCCAGTCGTCATACATAGAACTTGGCTTCTGCCGCTTGGGTGGTTTACTCACCCGAGGGTCTACTGGTGTCTTCAGGTGGCGTATGCCTAGGGCCATCCACGAATAATGTGTCCGAATATAGTGTCGTTATAGAACTTTTGCGCGATGCTATATCACATGGTATTCTCTCTTTAGAGGTTCTCCTAGATTCCCAGTTAGTATTATGTTAGTTGAACGACAATTACCACGTGTGTTATCCTACTTTACTCCGACGATTCCTACAGGTACGTCTTTTAGAACAACGGTTTGATTTTATTACTTATTATCACATTCCTAGGAGTTCTAATCATGTATCTGATGCTTATGCTAATTTCATTTTAGATTGGAATTTGTCACATAACTAAAGCAAAGAAAACCATCTCATCAATGTACACATTGTAATATAAGTAAAGATGAAGATCCCTGTTTTATATATATTTCAAAAAATATGGTGTTTATAGTACAAAATTGGGGCTAACACCCTCAATACACATATACAACCGATACTACAATATCCACGACATCTACGCCTATGGCACTAGATGTGTGTCATGGTAACAAACTATGGCGTTTGCTAGATGCCGAAAGAGTCACACCCAAGCTCTAGGCACACCGACCACTTGTCACTGCATACCTTCCGATAGATATTCTACCTGAACCATCGAAATCCTTTGAGTCAAACGAGACAGGTTTCCATGCACGTTTTGAAGGACTCTCTCAGCTTCTCCTCCTTCCGCCTCGTCTCCTCGGTGCCTATGATGATGTTGGGGAAGCCCGTCCAGCCGCCGCGGACCCACGCCTGCGTCACACAAGTGTCTAGTTAGTACTTAAGAATCATCCAAAAATAATTTTGTTCTACTATACAAAAATACAAAAAAATGAAATACTTAAAAACATTTGACATACCTATGTCCCCGTAGGTGGTCCCTGGTGGGAGTGGCATGTTAGGGTCCCCTCTCAAGTCAATCCCTGCAGAGGGGTAGTCATCTAGAGCAATGACCTGTCGCTGCCACCATTAGAAGAAATCCTCATTGTAGGGTGTGGGCACCCTACCTCCCCACTACCGTCTCATTACCTCGGTCCACCATGCCATGGCTGGATCACGAGGTCCTCTCGGAAGAATCTTGACTCTAGGTTCCAAACCTGGAACCCACTTGAAGAAAAAATGCATAAGATAGAGGCAAACCCGAAGTTCCTCTTGCTACCCTATTTGCACTCTGTCAATTGGCTCTTCATATTATCTAGTATTGAGGTACACCAATCATATATTGTGGGTCTCAAGCACTCTACATCATAGAACATAAGCAGCCTCAATGCCTGGTGCAATGGAGCCGATCCTGTGATCTTGTTCAACATGAGGACAACAATATTGAGGATGAGATTGTTTATCGCTCGGATGGGGAGTTGACTCCCGACCTTCGGAGTCCCTGCTACACAGTGAGCGTCTATGTACTCCTCTATTTTCATTCTTCTTCCTGCTCCCCGTGATTTTAGTTTTAAGACCTCACCCCGGCGTGATAATCCAGTCAAAAAGTAGATATCGTCTACTTCAATCCTCAATGGTTGCCCATCGAGGTTGAATCTTTCATTGTCAAGGTCCCAGTAATCCACAGGCATCTCAAGCAACCTCACATTCACCTTCATCCCTTTGAGTGCCCAAAATTTATATAAGCCACATCATTTCAAGGACAGTTGGGCCCCCAGATCTCTGTCCACAACAACATCTACCTCCTCGTGCTCCCTTTCCCTCCATTCTAGCACCATCCTGCCAGATAAAAGTCAAAATTTGAGTTAGCAACCATAGAAATGATTGATTACGGACTTGTACATGAGCTGCTTCATTTACAATCACGTATAGGGCTAAGTATACGCGCCTTGTAGTTTTCACAGTCGCGTATAACCTCACGTATACGCGACCCAATAAATGGCAGCCCGCGTATACCGAGTTACCCAATTTGCACCCTAATTTACTCAAAATTTGAAACCTAATTTAAAAATTTAATCCACTAGAAAGGAAGAGGAGGGGAAGAGGAATTACCTAGTCCAGACATTTTTTGATGCTCACGTAATCACTAGTTGAATATCGAAGGTAATTTGGTCCAATTTTCACTATTTGGGTAAAAAGTCAAAATGACATAGTAATTTTTGGTTTTATTACTATTTATAACAGTTTTTACCCACTTTCTATAGTTTTGAGTCATTTTCTCACCTAATGAATTAATACAGATGTGGATTGAGTTGGTTTTTTTAGTTTTCACCAGGGATTCTTGCGGATTTCAACGTTATGTTGGCCGTTCGTAACCACGGGCAAATATTTTCACTACCCAACATATAGGATAGGTATCCATTCCATCATGGATTTTTGCATTATCCTATAACTGTCACTTTTATGCCTTATGTATGAACCCATTTGTTGCGACACAAAACCTTCCATTTGCTATAAGACGTTTCATCTTCAAGTGGTAGAAACTTACTAAACATGAGCACCCTAGTTAGATCCCCTTCTTCATTTGGTGCCCATGCAGAGATTTTTTCCATAGGACCAGGAGTCCCTTATAGCTATTACATGACTTTATAATGAGCCTCATTTCTCACTCATAAACATGCTACCTTATACCTAGAGGACTCCCAACCGAGTTTAATTTAAGCTCTTTTCCAACTCGTTTTCAAAAAGCGAAAAGATTGCCAATTGAACTTGTCTATTTCACACTCGTAAATTGGATTTGAAAGGACGTCTATTTGGCACAAGTTTATCCTTTTTTCACACCAAGTAGACTAAATGTCATGAAACATGANATGCCCTTGCTTGCAGTATTGAGCCTATAGCTGGTTCTCGCTTTGCGTTATAAACCGTTTGCCTCAGCAGTTTTTGCATCCTCAACCAAGCAGAGCCTCATTTATATCCTTCAAAATTTGACACCCTATACCTAGGAGGGAACATTCCCCCGAGTGTCCATCTACCACATGCATCTCCTTGCATTGAGCATAGGTATGTTCCACTGCTAGAACTATTTTTTCTTACTTGCGACAATCGTTTCCTTCTCTCTATCATAACATTCATTTGTCTATGAAAAAACAAAAAAAAAAGACGGGTGTGAAGGGATTATTATATTATATTGGCAACAATCGCGTCGCCTTTGAACATAACACATATTTATTTGAGTCCATTTATCATCGTAATTTTGGGTTTAGCATGGCCTTAGGAAGCTGAGCTCATTACAGAGTCTTCTCTACCGACTGGTTATTCTTCCAGTCCCTATAAAGAATTTCATTGATGTCTCCTGCATCTCACAGTTTCATCATTGCGTCTATACTGTCGAAGTCTTCCATATGCCTCATGCTCTTGTTCAAAGGAAGTCTATCAACCTGTGTCAGCCATTTCTCATTGACTTTACATGTTGGCCATACCCTCAGTTTGTCTCAGAATGACATGATATTGTAGTCCTATCATGCACCGTGGTCCTACTTTCATCATTAGTAGGTAACCTTGAACCCAACAATCAACATTTCATTATTGGTCGTTGACTGGGTGGTTTCCCTTGTGTTCGATGTCAAGACATCTATTCACACATTGGGATTCATGCAATGTCTTGGATGCATTTAGCCTTATTGGTGGTTTCCTCACCTTTGTCAGCAATTTTCCTCATTGGTTGTTATTCAAAGGGTCTTTTTCATGTACCGCTTGCACTTGGCACAAGTGAAATACACACAAGGTCGTTGGTTCATGAACATGTTCTTTGTCCGATTTCCTCCAAATCCTGAAGCTCCTTCTTTATACCTTGTGCTGAATGATGAGAGATGCCTTAATGCTCTCCTTCCAGCAGGCCTCCTTCCATCAACTTCAACGCATCTATT
Organism: Picea mariana; assembly: GCA_032191745.1. Taxonomy (NCBI): domain Eukaryota; kingdom Viridiplantae; phylum Streptophyta; class Pinopsida; order Pinales; family Pinaceae; genus Picea; species Picea mariana. Next base: position 4,329 of record JASDQU010323975.1, read on the forward strand.
CTGGAAACATGACCTATATTCTTATGAGGCTTGCAGTCATTAGTGGCAGGTTCTCTCGCCATCGATAGTTGGGAATACATCAATGCCTCCTGATCGATGGATCATTTAGGTATTCGACACCGACTACTTTATTCACACTTGTAAGAATGTACTTGGTGCCTTGATACCTACTTTCATTATTGGTAGGCTGTCTCGCGTTTGTTAATGATATACCTCAATGACCGATAATCAAACGATGTCTCATTATGTTTGACCTCAACTCCTTTATTCACATGATGTAGACTTGCACCCTTGGCTGATTGAAGACATCAGTATGTGGCCGTAACTTTCTTGAGCTATTGATTCCTTTTCATTGGACCAGTACCTATATGACTTCAATGATCATGGGAGATCATATTGTACTCCATTGTATACAGATATCTTCAGATTGTTTTTGAGACTGGTTCTACTGGGCCTTGTTCGTGACTGTGACAACCTTTGGCTTGCGACCGCATTTTATTTGCCTATTCATGGCCACAAACAATTGTTTGGTATATTTTCACATGGATCTGCAGTGTAATTCTATTGGCAGCCACGTATGCAAAGTCATTGCAGAATGTAATAAGAAACTAGTTCTTCCAGCTGGTGCCCCATCACTCCACTTCTGGGTTGTTTATAATGTATTTTAGCCATCACAGATACTCCTCTGACCTCACACATTAGGGGGCATATGTTATAGAAATATTTTCCTCACCTTATGCAATCTTGCACAGAAGGCCTTTTTCCATTTCCCTATGCAAACTTATCATCCTTGTTTGTAAATCCCAAAGCTAAAAATACATATTTTTCCACATGTACACACCTTGCCTACTATACAACATGTGTATATGCAAGCTCCACCACTATAGCCCGCGTACATCAGGATTTGTGCCCAAAAATGAAAATTTGTGTCGGGTTTCCATGTCACGACAGGAGATCTATGATCCTTGGCCTTCCATATACTAGAAATGTTCCGACTCAACCCTTTAGTTCCATTTGAAGGCTATAAAAGGGCCACTTCCGAGCTATGGAAAAGAGGAGAAATAATTCAACTTTGAGAGCAAAGTTACTCTGGAGAAATTATTTACTTCATATTGAGTCTGCATTCCTTTGTTATTTAAGTCTGAACATAGTTTTCAGCCCCCAAGCTCTTTCCTTATTTTATCGAGAACTTCATTGTCTCTCTTCTTTGAGCTTGCCTTTGGTGGAGGATTTAAGTGGTGGAGGCCCAATTGGAAGGAACTTAGTTTCTCATTTCTGAATCGTGCCGACACGAAAGTTTGTAACATTTTCACTTCTGCTGATCATATATTAATAGAAATACTCTTTTCCCATCCAATTGATATCTTGCAAATATTTGAATTATTATTCCATGGACGTACTTTTCATGTTTATTAATGGATTATGCTATTGAATGTGCTAACATAATTTATTATCACCATATGCTTTCTTTGCTTGGTTGTTGAGGACTAGTTGCAGGTATATTGCTTTGGGTCAAGTGCTCAACGGTGGACTTCATCGAACGTCTGGACAAGGTAGGCCTTTTATCCTGTCTTGCTAACATATTTGTTTACATAACATACTTGAGAATAGAGTTGATTTCTGTAGTCATTCCTGTCTGTTGTGGTTTACCCTATCCATAGAGAGATTTTCCTCGTAACAATGATAGGTATAGAAAGAGTCAGATGCTACATTGCCCAGGTCGATGTTTAAGTTGGCTGGGGAGGTTCGATTGCTTTAAACGATGGGTTTCTTTTAAAAAAGGGTTTATAGGTCCTTTGGCCTTGGTTTCCTTCCTCTATACTTATTTTCATGTCTATGATTTCATTTGACAACTTGTTTATCATCCGTTGTAGTTCTTCTATGTTTCCACTTCCCTTTTCGGGACCTTGTTTTGTTTGATTCCCTGGGGGTCTTGTCAACAAGAGTCCTCTCCTGGGTGGAGTTTGAGCTTCTTTCTTAACTAGTGAGACCTGACCCTCTTTACATTCCTTCATTTGGAATTCAATTGTTTTGGCTTCCTCAAAATTCTCAGCTAGGGTCGTTTGGGTAACCCTTTTTACAAACATGGAAATAGAAGCAGGGAGAGCATTAGTGTATACTTTGATTTGCAACTCCTAAGTGGGTTTAACTTCGAGTTGGAATTTGTTTAGAATAGTGGTGAATCGTTGATTGACGTCTTTCACCTTTTCTTTTGAACTCATGGTGGCGGAGAACAACTCAATCATCAAAGCTCCTTTAGTGGTTTCTTTTGCAAATTTGTCTAAAAAATCCTTTTGAAACTTCATCCAACTAGTTATGGACCCTACAGGTAAGTTAAAATACCATGTAGAGGCTAAATTCTCAAAGGTATAAGGGAAAATCCTGCATAATACGTCTTCATTTTGGACATTCATCAGTCTAATAGCTAGTGTGAACTTTTTGATATGGTCTTTAGGCAATCCTGAGGTTTTAGGGTCAAATTTAGGGAGTAACTATTCTAGATGTCAAGGAAGGTTGTGTACTCGTCCGGGGATTTCCAGAGCATCTCTGGCCAACCATAGTTGATTATTCTGAGGTGGGTTTACCCTTTTTTCATTATGATCATTTTTATCCTCCATGTCGTCTGACTCCGAAGGTGAGCGTTCCAAGTTAAACCCTTCCTCGTCATATTAAAAATCCTCGGGCTCAGAGAAGTTACCAGCTGGTGTTTCAGGGATTACATTGAGGGGATGTTCGATCTCAGTGAGGGTGAAATCTATCAGGTCTTATATTGTGTGAACAAAAACCTGGTCAGGGGTATCGATCACTGGTATGCTTACTTGTTTTCTATGAGGAAGTAATAGATCTAACGGTAGTGCTCCAATTTGTTGGGCATAAGCTCTTGTGTTTCTTCTGAACTGGTTCAACTCCTCGTGGGGAAGAGCGTAAGGTATTCTAGGGAATAAAGGTTCTTACTCTTGATGGGGTGAGTTACTCATTTCAAGAGTACTCAATGTATGTGGGTTATCTTGAGAATGACTAGCCATGCATGTGGGATGTTTTGAATCTATAGGCTCTGTGAAATATTATATTAGAAATATTGTTAGCCATTCATTCATTCAACCTTCCTTCTAGCTCCAATTCTATTGATGGGGTCCTAAATCCATTTAACTCAACAACAGGAACCAAACCCACCACCGAGGTCCAATTAGACTCTACAACGTTTGATAGTGGAATGGTTCTCCAGATCTGTCGATCCGGCCAAATAATCGATGGGATTTATGTAGTGATTGGCATGAAATCTTCTTATGAAAATTCCTCCTTCAGTTTAAACGTTCTCTTTTTGTATTTTCTTTTATTAGATGGGTCTGATAAAAAGATGTATGCTGGTATAAACCAGTAGGTAAAATGGGAAATATTAACTACTGAAGAAGGCTGAGCTTGGGATAACCCTTGTGCTAAAGAATGCAAACAAATATTTACACACCCGTGGCAAGCCTAGTACTAATACATCAACTTGCTGGTATTTCAATTATTGATTGAGATACAATTATCGAAAGAAAACATACATGCAATAAAATGATGGCAAGAAAATTACTTTCCTTAGCTCTAATGACTAATCACACATTAACACAATGATTTGCTTTCCACCATTAGAGACAAGAACTATAAAAATATTGAATTAGCTAACTTATCAATAGATTCAGAAAATATTACTCATTACAACATCCATTCATGAGATAAAGTCGGAAGTAATTCCTCCTTGGATCCAATCACACACGCCTTTGATGAAAAACATAAGTTTGTCTCCGGTCCTAAACAAGACTTCTCAATTAACGCAGTTCCAAAATAGTTCTTTACATATCCAAAAATGAGGGTCTTTGAACCATCGACCTTTTCTAAAAGGTCGATCGTCTTATTTATAACAAATCATTAACTAAAAATAACTATCAAAAGTGAAAGATAAGTAAAACAAAACATCGCCACATGGCGCTTCCATATCTCTGTCTTCTAAGAGTCATCAAATGGTTTTAGTGAAGTGGATGACTCTTCTCATACTCTGACCATTTGGCGAAGAGTTCCTCGCATGTGTTGGCATATGAGAATCTGTGTTGATCCATCGGGGCTGAAAGGATCTCCTTTACTTCTATTGTTCGTGCCCGATACTTGACTATTTTAACACTTAACTGCTGTAATATTGTCCGAGCCTTGATCGGGTGCTCCATGAATTGCTGTACTTGCCCTGATGTCATGTTCACCACCTTTGCTATCTCTGCAGTCCATGCCGAGTCTTGTTCTGCATGTTGTTTGACTATGTCATGCAAGTCAACAAAGTCCTTGGGTGAGTTTAATTCTGGGAGACCGATGTCTCTCATCTCCCGATTAATCTTGACTGAGCTTTCTTCGCAATCAACCCATTTTTATTGAATATCCCACTGAGGTTCTTGGGCCATTTTCACCCAGTATTCGACCACCTTCCTTTTTCAATCTATGTTGCTGTCCCTTAGCACTTGAAAGTCGTGCTCTTTGGCATCTTGGCCCCTTTGAACCGCGCTGATGTAATAAATTCTTTCCACTTCTTGGTGGGCCTTCTCATACCATCTTTCCATGTATTTACAAGTCGCTAGCACCATAAGGGCATCTTCTTGGAAGTTGGCTATCCCTGCAGTGAAAAGGTGTCGTTCATTCGTGAATTTTCCATAGGCGTCTTGGAACTCACTTCTCAAAAACATTGTGGCTTGTGTGGAGTCCTGATAGTATTTTAGCAAGTGGCACAGATGCTCAAACTCCTTTAGCACAGCGACAAACTCTTCTTCATCTTTATTTTCTCTATCCAGGGTGGCATCTGTGGTCGCCATCCCTGCGTCGATAAGCTCAGACATTTTGGCATGCTCTGTGATGATTAATTTCTCCTCTGTGGTGATGAGGATCGAACTGTCCAACGTAAGCCTCCTCTTCTTAGTGGTTCTCTTCATGATGGCTTTCCTCTTTTGGTCGTATGATATTGCTTGTATATTGATGACCTCATAAACAGGTTCGAGGATTTGTTGTTCTCCCCAAGTAAGAGTATTTCCCAGGCTCCAGATTGTGTATATCTATTCAAGGATGGGTTCCTGAACCTCTTATGTATGTCCCGATGGCTCAGCCTCTGTTTGTTTCTCATCGGGTGGTAAGGTACTAGCCAAAACCGAGGAACTAAGGGCAGGTTTGGTACTTACTTAGTAATCGACTGTTGAAATGTTGATTTCCTGTTGTGGAATTTCCTCTTCTTGTTCACCCTATCCTAGCTCATGCCTCGAGCTTTCCATTGGGGTTCCGAGTATGTTGACTGGCTCAACATCCAAGGCACTTTCTACCTCATGCTCTCTCTGCGGGTGGCTCTGAATTGAAGCATAGAGGCCTAGGGTGGATGCTCTCTCAGGTTCTTTCTTCTCTATAATTTGCATCAGAGTGATCAGGGACACCTTTGAACTCTCCTCATCATCGTAGATGGTTATTAAATCGAACAAGGGATTTGGTATACTTTTTCTCCTTGATGTCCTCGCTATCTTGAGTTGGGTCAAAATTTCCCCTGGTGATCCGACCTATGGTGGTGGAGCTTCAGGGTTTTCTGACCCGGTGATTTCTTCAAGCTACATTGGCCCTCGACCACTTGGTTCTCCTTGGATTTTGATTCGGTCATCAGCGGGGATTCTTGTCATCTCTACCAGATCATGGTCATTTTTCAATTGATCAATGATTCTTTGTGCCCCTTCTAGCAAGATCAATCCCTTTCCCTGTGCTTCGGTTGTCTCTGCCACTCTGATTTCTTCCCTGGCTCTGAGGGCCTCTTGGGTTGATTGCTCTATCATTTCCACCTATTCATCCATGCTTGTGGCATTGAAAATGGTCATATTTGGGTTGGCCATTCTCTATACCACCTCATCGTAGTCCTGGGTGCACTCTGTGAAGATTTCATCCTCGAATTTATCGTGAGTGTACGACCAACAAGATGACACCTGAAAATCATGTTGGAGGACCAGGCCTTTAGGGTTGTGCTTGTGGAATAGGCCTGCTGGAAGCCTGAATTCTAGTTGGCTAAGCCCTTCTTGTTTGGCTTGAGCAGTATCCTTCACTAGATAGAACCCCACATGGAAACCATAGGGTATGAAAGCCCATTTCTTGTCCTTGAATAATGTGGCATTGTATTCCTATAGGATAGTCTGATAGCAGATTTCTCCCACAATGAGCCATTCTGGGACATGAGAAGGTAGGATATGTGGTGCTCCCATGGCCTCGAACACCCTGAGGTAGGTTGTGCGTTCATCTAAATACCAATGGCCTACCTTTGCTATCATTTTCTTGGTTGCTGCAAATAATCTTGGGCATTCCTTCTTAAAAATAATAAAATGAATGCGGGCGATGAATTCATCGCAGATGAGTGTGTAATATTTCTTGTACCCATTCTCCCATAGTATTATGAAGTAGACATGGACCGGGAGCTCCGCAACATGCCAGTTTAAATTCATGCTGCAAAGACATTCCTTACGCACATGACATCGAGCAGGTACGAGTCCATGTAGAAAGTGGGTGCCTCCCCTTATTTTGGCACCTGAGCCCGCTGTATACAGATGTTTAATTATTTCAAGATTATTACTCCCGAGTTGAAGCTTCTCCCATAGATCACCACTGTGTATTCCAAAGGCATCCATGCTTCCGAAAACCATGAGGCCATCAACCAATTGGTGTCATGGAATTCATAGAACTTCACCACGAATTCTGTGTTGAGCCGCTCCTCTGGGTCCCTGAGCTTGTAGTATTTCTGGACTTCTGTCGGGAGGAAAAATATAACACATCCACCATTCTCATCATTGATCAAGCATTTATGCCCATCGGAATGGTTGATGAGCCATTTCAGAACCTCTATGCAGGGGAAAACTGAGGTTCTGCTTGCCACAATGTGCAAATACGATCATCAGATGTTCGGGAACACCTGGTCATTGAGCGCCCTCATGTTCAGGTCGTTGTGTGGGATATACTTTGGGTATTATTCTTAGCTAATTCTATTGAAGAGATCCCCCCATTGTGGGAGCAGTAATTTGGATCCGGTGGTTGCCTTTGTATCACCAAAGGCCGGAGGATGGACAAAAGATTTCTTTGTTGTTGTTTTAATGATAGGCTCCACCCTAGGAGCGTAATCCAACTGCCTCATGGTCCCCAGAGAAGAAACTTCGCCTATTTTAGCTTGGGTGCTCTTGGCGAGCATATAGTGGTTGGCATTCTCGGCGACATCTTACATACAACTATAACATAGTTTAGAGATTGTGCAATAAAATTGGGTGCGCATATATAAATTATGACCAATGAATTGATAGACTTGAATACATACCTCTGCAGCTTGTTAAACCTGGTTTTGATAATCAAAGGGTTAGTACAGTCTCGAGACAATCACTTTGCTCCTTTAGATGCTCTGGAATTCAAATTGTGCGCATAATGAATTTGTTCAAAACTGTTCTAGAGATTTAAATAGGGATGAACTTACCTTGTCGCATCAACCATTCAATTTGGGTTATGAGTGTAATTTCATTAAATCTGCTGCCAAATCTTCAAGGATGTTTAAACTTAAATTCATTGTAGGTTGATGTCACGGGCGTGTGTGGTAATGTGGTCTATCGATGATTTCAAATTGCTGTCGTCTAGTCGACGCATGAGGTAGCCACAAATGCAGGAACAGGCATTAACTGTTCTATTAAAAGTCCAAATCTGATCATATCTTATGCCACAAACATCCCATTGTTTCGCTATTTTAGTTGGTGGATCGAGGGTCGAGATTGTGCTTCAAACATTTTTGTTGATATCTTCTTGCAAAAACTTCGGTGCCGATCGATCTTTCCGTACAGAGCTAACGTGGCAAAGCTGACTAGGAGGTGTGACTAGGACCTAGGGAACCTAAAAAATGACTCGGGACAAAACTAGGTCGTACGACCCTCTTACGTGGTAAAGACACGTGGCATTCGAGACCAGTGACTTCATTTTCTCGTGTTAATTGGAGTCGAGAATTATTTAAGCCATATGTTCTAAAATCCAAACCTATCTTGCCGATGCCGAAAGGTATCAAGGATCGATGATCAACGATAAACCTACCCAAGTGTTCTCGGATCGACTCTCTCAAAAAAATCCCGATGCCGAAAACGCATCGGGGATCGACGATCGACGATATGCTTATCACGGAAAAAAATAATTGTTTTAACTTTCCTGGATTTCCCCGACCCTGATAAAGCACATCGGTCATTGGCTATCGATGATTTATTTACATCATTTGTTAATGTCTATCCTTCCCGTATTTTTGCCGACGCTGAAGGGGATCGACTATCTCTTGAAACTTCGTGCGAATAACTTATGCAAACAAAATCCGCCTTCTGCCTTCTGCCGATGGGGATCGACGCTTGACGACTATTGTAACTGCGTGGTCCCTTTACTTGCTTGAATTTTTTCGACGTCGAACCTGGGCACATTAGGTGTAGTGTTAGCTGCCGATTTTAATTCGGGTGTTAAGTTCTTTTAGACCTGAGGTTTCACAAGTTCAAACAAACCCGACTTGATTGTAAGAGTCATGAAAAAAAATCAGTGCATAACCTGAGGGTATTGTTGAGCACTCAACACATCCTAAAATCCTTACTC
>JASDQU010323977.1:0-12085 GCA_032191745.1 Picea mariana
TTTTCTTTGAAAGGAGAGCAATCAGTTGAGGGCCTCAAGAGCCTTCCATTGGAGAGGGAAGGGACCCAAGTCCTCTTTCTCCTTTGTGTATCTTTGGATTTCATCTATCAGACCAGCTAATACATTGGTGATATTGGTCCATTGTCATTTGTTTTTATTTTTGTTCTTATGCTCACGGTTTTATTTAGTTCTTGTTTAATTCTTGTTAATATCTTAGTTGTTTTCTTTCTAACCTTTTACCATACAGCTGTCATGACTAGCAGAGCCCAACTAGGTATGTAAGCACTCACTTTTTGCTCATCACACGACGAAAAGAGTGCAAACACAAAGTTTACCTCCAATTTTTGGAGGGGATTGTTTAAAGGATTTGGCACAAGTTTAAACTTTAGCACAAGATATCATCCCCAAACATATGGGAAAATAGAGAGAGTCAATCAAATAATTGAAGATATGTTGAGAATGTATGTGATGGATAAGCCATTTGAGTGGGAAAATTACTTACACTTGGTTAAGTTTTCATATAATAATGGGTATCAAGATTCATTGAGAATGAGCCCATTTGAATCCTTGTACGGTAGGAAATGCGATACTCCAGTAAGTTGGGAAAACCCAATAGATAGAGTGGTACTTGGGTTAGAGTCTCTTAAGGACATGGAAGACCAGGTGGTTAAGATCAAGCATAATTTAAAGGCAGCTCAGGATATACAGAAAGTTTATGCAGACAAGAATAGGACAGCTAGAGATTTTAAAGTAGGGGAGCATGTACTTTTGAAAGTGAAGCCCAAGAAAATCTCATTGAAATTGGGTAGTTGTACAAAGTTGCCAGCCATATTCTGTGGTCCATTTGAAATATTGGACAAAATATTTGAAATATTGGACAGAATAGGGCCAGTTGCATACATGCTTGCATTGTCTTCTTCCATGAATGTCCATAATATATTTCATATATATTTACTAAATAAATATGTACATGACCCTAACCATGTTATTGATTGGCATCTGATTTAGGTAGAGACGGAGGGAGACTTTCAAGTTCAGCCAGTACGGGTATTGGACATAAAGGTAAAAATGCTCTGAAATCGAGTTATAGAGCTGGTAAAAGTTCAGTGTATCTTCTACGGTCTTAAAGATGCTACCTGGGAGCATGAAGAGCCATGCGGGAAGAGTACCCATAGATTTTTGAATAAATTTGAGATTGTGATATCTATTTTGTATACGCACTGAGGACAGTGCCAAAATCAGGTGGAGGGGATGTAACACTCCAGGTTTTGGACCCCCATTTTAAATAATGTATTGTTACAATGCTGAGAGGCCAGAGTGACCAAACAATTATTAAAAAGGCCAGTGTGCCCAAGAGATGTAATGTTTTTATCATTATTAATAATAAATACAAGGCTAGCTACTAGAGGGACAAGGACTAGAGTTATAGGGGGTTATGATTCCATAAGAGAGGGGGCTTAAGGGGCTAAGTGTTTATTCCCAATTTAATTACCCTTTTTATCTAAGGGAGGGGATCGGTTATGTGAGCTTCTTGGGGAAGGCTAGGAGGTTCTTGATTTCCCCATGAAGTTACTTAAACCTTCCTCGGGTATGATGGGGGGGTTCGACTTATGGCTTGTTCCCTGATTTCCTGTACATTCCTTCATTTTTCCCTCACGCACTTCCATGCATGTACTTACCCATTCATTTGTCCAACCTCACATGCGTCTTGGCTTGGGAAGGGAACCGAACTGTTGAAGAATTAGACACAGGATAGTTGGTTGTAATGGTTGCCGGTGCAATCCATCCATGACATGGGGTCTGCATGTCTAAGATGTGTTAGCTTGTGCCCTGTTTTGCTGAAAATTGTGAGTCCTAATAGTTTTATCTTTGAGTTTTCCGAACCAGTTGTGTTGGAGGCCTAAAAATAAAGGAGAGGAATTGTCTGAGGGACTATGTGGTAGAGAAGGGTGGAGGTCCATTCTCTTGGGGAAATACAGGCTAGGTACAAGAGAGTTGGGTACTTGGATTGTTGTGGGTGTTGGGAAAGCTGTGAGATATTGAGAGTTGACTGGTTTGGTAACCCAAGTAACACTCTAGAACCATCCTTGTGGATTCATAACTTTGACTCGAGGGTGACATCGTTGTTGAGATTTGGAGCAGTAGTGTCTATGGTTGGGTGGAACGTCCTTGGTCTGCAGCTAGTTGGTGTCACCTTTTTATAAAGATAAGTTCTCTCTATTGTGATATTATTATATGTGTATGAATGTATTTTCTTCTTTATATTTAATTATCATTTAATTGAATCTTTAGACTATGCATGCTTGTTGACTATTGGTGTGCATGTCGTTAAAGTATTTTATTTTATGCATCCTTAAATTTTAAAAAGGTATCATAAGAGAAAGAAGTCCAAGGGTAGGCTTGAAGGTAGCATGTCCCGGCCTGTGGGTGGTTGGGGATGTTACACAAGGAATGGTAGAGTGTTGAGCTCAAAATCATTATTACCCATAGCCTTGGTGATGGTGTAAACCCTATAGCAAAGTGGGCAAAGCTTTATATGGGGCCTTGTAAGATGCTCCTTCTGCAAGTGTAACCAGACCTGGTCTCCAACCCGGGACTAGTGTGGGACCATGTTTTAATCATGGTGTTTCTTTTACTTAGCATTGGATTTATGAAAAATCTCATGGACCTATTGGCAGATGTGTTAAATCCACTTAATGAATCTAGTGTCTTTGTTCGTCTCAGAATGAACATGGAAAATTATGTCTGTGTGGTTGCCAGAGTTAGTGCAACATCAATGGGACCCAAGGGTTAGAATCCCAGTCCCACCTGAAATGGGCTATGGCTGGTGGAGCTTTGTAGAGCCCTGTTGTAACTGTGTTGAACATAGAGGAGACTCGCATCCCATTTACATGGATGCTTAGAGTTGTACATGTGGAAGATGTGCACAATCATCTGATTGACGACCTTTGTTTGGTCATTTGTTTGGGGGTGGAAAGTGTTGTTTCTGAGATTAATCCTAAGGCTCAAAGAGTGATGTCAGGCATCAGGAGTGTTTAAAGAAAATGTTTTAAATGACTGTTTTTCCTACCCTTAGTTCTATAAGAAATTATCTTTAAATGAAATTAATAATTGGACAGTACAAAGGTTCTATTTTGTTGTCTGAGTCACAATTATAATGTCAAATGGTGTGAAATAAAGTTACAAAACTATTAAACAAAGCTAGGCATCAATTGCGGATGAGTCTCACCTTGTTTGTAGTGGAAGAAAAGTAGAGAAGGAACCCTTGATCAAGATATGAAATGCAGAAATTCACATAGAACGTAGGTCTTATTTTACTCACAATAAATACAAAGGAAAAATTGCTTACCTAATGAATTTCTAGTATAATATGATCACAGTAGTTGTAATACTAAATTGCAATCAATCTCTTTTCAAGGAATTACATAAAGAAATTTGCAAAAATGAAAATACAGAGGAAACACATAACTTAAATTGAATGAAAATTAGAATCTATGTCTGTACTTGTATTAATACTCAGAAAAGAGATTTTCTCTATTACATCCGGCAAGAAGTAGCCTTCAATAGATCTTGAATATATGTACTTAATATACAAAATCTTTCACAACTCAAAATCCCTTTCACTTCTTACAATATTTAATTAAAAGTAGCAAACATCTGAACAAAACAACATGTAAATCTTGATGAGTTCCGTTGGCGTTCTCCTCTAACTCTTCGTATGCTGGCAAAAACGCCTCTTTTCCTTAGTCCTTTGGGTCAGATACACATGTCATTGAGGCCACCTTAATTATTTGGCATATTGTCTTGTCTATTTTGGTTTTGTTTCCATCTGTCCCTCCAAATACGTTCAACAAGGCAATGAATCACAGTTGAGATCATGGGGAATGGATAATCAGATGAATAGCACTGCATTGGATTGTCAAGGAATGGATAATGGGCACAGGAAAACGTAACCATCTATGGAAATAATGATAATTGAACAAGTGTATGACGATGAAGTAGGGATAAGTGGAGATTATAATGCAGGTGGATGAGATAAGTGGTTGTTGAAAGGTGAAATGTAGAGAGGGTAGAAGGAAAGGACATTGTGCACATTTTCTTACCTGCTCCCAGCTATGATTTATTTTCCATGTTCAATACATTGGGTGCATCTATCCAAAAATTCCACCACGAACCTTGATGGCTCAATTTTTTTCATTTACCTCGAAAGTGAATAATTTCCTTTCTATTTGAGGCATCTTTTCTTGGATCCTTTTCACTTCTTGAGTTGTGGCCTAGAACTGTGAACTTGGATTCACTATCCATTTATTGATTTTAAGAAGATAAACCTGGCTCATTTCTTGAATGGCTTCTAGAGTTTCTTCTTTGCTCTTTCTAGAATTTTGTTGGTTCATTTCTATATCAATTTTCCCCGGGGCTTCTAAGATATTACTTTCCTCAAGATCAATCATCCCTTTATTTAATGATGACAATGCTTCTAGACAAGCTTCTTTTACCTCTCTAGAAAATCTTTTGCTCTCTTCCATATTTGTTTCCCAGACGTTTAGGGCCATCTCACCTTTTAATTGTTCAGAATGAGAAAGAAGAGGAAAATCAAGAACATTATCTTTCTGCATCAATATGAGGACTTCCTAAAACTTAGAACAGGTTGAGAAAGCCTCTTTTTACTTGACATAAATGTCCTTTAGAGAAAGGTCTACTGCTTGATATCACCTTTGGATGGCATCTACCTTCAGATAAAGGTCTTGTTGGGCAGCTTCTATCTTCTCATTTATTTCCAGCGCTTGATTTTGGAAGGTCGAGATGTTTATCGAGGTACCTTCGGTTAGGTCCAATATGGCTTGCATATGTTCTATCAACTTGTAATGTTGAGTAACCAGACTTTGGCTAGTCTGCGAATTTTGGTGGAGCAGATTGAGGTTATCCTGAAGCTGTTTGATTTGTTGATGATAATTGGCCATGATTTGCTCGAAATCCTAGTTCATTGTGTTTCTAATAGTTTGTTATGTGGCATGTATATGATTTTTCAAGTGTTATACCAATATCAACTTTTTCCGCGGTTGTTCTATCAATTTGTCTACAGAATACTAATTGGTAGTTGAAAAAACACCTAATGAACCTGCAACTGCCCTTGCAAATTCTAGATCATCTTGGTCATTCTCATCATACGCCATTCTCTGCCTTTTAATCATCACTCTATATTTCTGGTGAGATTCACTTTTGACGATGGCTTTCCGTTTCTTACTAAAAATAAATCTGAAGGAGGCATCTCTTCGGGCAAGGTGGGGCTAAGATCACCTACAAAAACAAGTTCAGAATTAGGATTTCCAAAGCTGGTTTATAGAGGGGTTAGCAATGTAATGGGAGTAGCAATCTCTATGGACTGTTCTTGCTCTGTTGTATTTGAGGTGACAAGAGGAGTAGCTGGTGTCAAAGGAGACACATCCTATCCCTGCTTTAGGAAATCTTTGAGTTGAGCTAGTGCGTGGGGGCTTAGTTGGCCTGACAATGATGCTTTTAATTCATGTGTTAACACCTCCGATCTCTTTGGGGTTCCCTCAACTTTGTTCTTATAAGAGTGACTTGATTCAGAACCTCTGAGCATAGCTTCCTATGAAGGGGGAGTGGTTATTGACTCTCCTTGTAGTACCCTTGGTAGACTGTTTCACATGTGTTTTTGAAAGATGAGAAAACCATCTTGTTGATCCAGGGGCAGGGTTCAGAATCTGTCTTGAACTTCCTCATAAGATCTAACTCCCTTGAATATTTCATCATACGGGGAGTTATCATGCATATGTCACTTTATGTTGAACTAGTCTAGGTGTTTTTCCACTATCTTACGTGGATCGTGTCTCTTGAACTCGATGTCAATCAATTTGACATCTTCCAGGGCCATGACCTCAACTTTGGAGTGACCAAAATCCAATAATGAAAACATGCCAACTTGAATAGGGAAATTTAGACAAACCTTTTTTTGTGCTAACTTGAACTCCTTGTTGATGCCTCTTATCACTATCTGGTAGGCCACCTCTCTGCATACCATCCTGTCAGGTAAAAATCATGGGAGAGCATGAGGAGAAACCGAGAAACCAAAAACTCTAATGTATGAGAAATTATCCTCAATGAACCAATATGCAAGCTTACCCAGGTTTCCCATAATCTTTTATGAAATCCGAGGAGGTGGTTGACCATACAAAGCTATATGAACAGGTATTACGACATTGTGGACGATTTCATAAAATAAATCTTTAGCTATCTCCTCCCACAACTTGGAGTGATAAAAATGAATGGGCTCGGCACTAGCTGGGGTCAAAATCTAGTTCATCAATGGAAAATGGGTCATGACGAAGATGGCATCCATAACATATGCATACATGTAAAAAGGGGTGGGTTTCCCTTTTGATTTCGATGTTTTTTAATCAACAATTCCCTTGGCCAAGTTATCTAACAATATTTTGGCCCAATTGAAAGTGTAACCCTCTACTACCTTGTTCATGATGGATACTCATTCCACCGAGAAATGCGTAGGGTTATTCTTCCCGAACAGATGACAGAGCATCATGGCTACATACACCATATTAGCGTTCAAAGACATTGTGGCATACATACCATAAGCATCGGTCCTTAATTTCTCTCGGTGTCCCCACCAGGTCCTGATTATATCGTGACCATTCCCGACATATTGGACACATTCCTTTTCCTCAAATTCTAGAATGAATGCGGAATTGCAAGTATATTTAGGATTATGGGGAGATTTTATACATTACTTGCAAATGTTCTAGTCAGAAAGAGTCAATGGAAACCTACTAATGGTTGATGATGCTCCTAGTCTGGACATCAACCTATTCCAGTGCCCAGCTTATCATGTCACTATAAGTCATGAGTCTCGGTCATGCAGCTATCTTGTGCAGATATTATTGCGCTATGTGTGTAAGCTTAGTTGCAAAAGATTCATCTTATTCTTTTGTGGAGTCCTCTGGACAGTTGATGATTTCACGCTCCAGGATCTCAAAAACTTGTGTCCATGTTTTAATGGTGTATGTGGCTCATGGAGTGGTGTCCGACAAAATGTCTTCATTCGGGTTCAAATCTTCCCTTCTGCATTGAGATTTTTTTCCATTTTCCATGGTGCCATAATCTCTAAGGAAACATAGCAAGGTTACCTAGTCTAGAGAAAATCCATGAGTTTTTCAAATAGATAAAACTTGCTAATTGTGAAAGGTGAAAATGAATTCGAAATCGAATTGCTTTTATTTAAATGAGATTCATGGATCTTCATTTAACCTTACTGATGAACAATTTATTAACGTTAATGGAGATGTCTACCTGACGATTTGCAATCCTCATTTGAATCATTGTCCTTAATTAGCCATAAATTCCATCAACATTTCTATGGTTCAGGTTCGGGAGTTTTAGATGTGACAGAGTGGGAACCTCTCGAATCTCGAATCTGCAGAAAGATTAATCTCTGAATAATCACTTTTAAAACCTAAATCAATCATGTTTAAAATGGTGCGTTAACTTCAAGTGTTTCAAAAGTTTGGACTTTGGGGACTTTTAATGTATCTCAAGAGGAACTTCCCGAAACCCAAAACTGCAAAGAAATTAATTATCTAGTAATTGATCTTAAGTCTTAATTAATTGCACTTAATTTTAAGTATTTCAGAAGTTCGGACTTCAAAAATTTTAGAACATGATACAAGGGAAATGTCTGAAATCTGAGCTGCAGAGTCATTAACTATCTCTTGATCATGATTAACTTAGTTATTTAAATGTTCAATTTATCCTTTTAATTTTTTAAATGTTCAATACTTCGGTATTTAAATACTTCGGTGATTCATGAATTCATTATTTGTTAAACTTCTGAAGGATCATCTCCCATAGTGGCGTCATATAGATGATGTCATTCTAGATGACGTGTTGAGAAAAGAGAGGTTCTATGTGTTACTTGGAAACATGTGAATCCTCCAATGAAAATGTCTCGAACAGGTGCCATGTGTCAACTCGGGAAAGACTCAAAAGGTACACATGTCCTACGACTAGTGTGTTACACATTATTTCCGTCATACCTATGATTGTTAATGATGTAAACCTATATGTTGCCTTCATAGGGGTTAGTGGCTTGAGTTCCTAAGGAGAGAAGGGAGAAGAACTTTTCCTGAGAAAAGAAGTTGCATTTTCCTATGTAAAAACCTTATAAAAAAAAGAGTTCGCAGGTTGCTATATAGGCAGGGTGTGAGAATGACCCATTCTCGCAGGTTGCACTATAGCCAGGCTGCGAGGTGTTTGCAGGTTGATCTATAGCTAGGGTGCGAGAATTCCTGCACGCGGGGAAAATGATTGTTTTCTCGAATCTTCTAGAAGGAGAAACTTCTATGGTGAGGTGGCATCTGAATGGTTTGGATCTTACTCGCTTTCATGATTTAGTGGGATAATCCTGACCTCCTCACCTTATCCTCTTCAACTTATAAAAGGAGAGGATTTCTCATGGAGAAAGTTAGCTTGGGTTAGCTTTGTTGGTTCATGAGCTTGTTCTTGATTGCCTTGGAATTATCATCTTGGTTGGAGTGGCTTTGAGATTTTCTTTGTCAAGATATATTGTGAGTAGCTATCAGATCTATGGTTTTAGAATCCTTAGAGAAAGAAGTGTGTGGGGAACAAAGGACAGTTGGAAGGGACTTTACGACATTAAGGCCATGGTTGTAATCTCTCTTTCACATTTAATATGATACAGTAATATGATTTTTTCCCATAAAGCTAGTTCCACTTTATTGTATAACTCCTTGATCATATACATAGATTCACTATTGAATATATTGTGCTTTCTTTACTCCACTTGGTTTGTACTATTTTGGTCTTGACTGTACGAGAGCGTTGGAGCGAAGCAGGAGCAACAAATACCAAAGGAAGCATTAATAAGGTATGTTCCTTGTTCTTGCCTCTTATTTAATTCAATGGTTAGAATCTAGGGAAAGAGTTATATTCTGTCTTGCTTTGTTCTAGATCCAGGTAGATCTAGGGAGATCGGTTTGTGTCCGCACTTACGGATTTATCCAATAACATAGTGTATTTAAATGGTTGAAGAAAAATCATGAGCAGGTACCTTCGGGTTTCAGAGTTTTAGATTTTTTATTGTTTAGACTTATTGAAACATCCAAAGCGTGAAGCTCTTAAGCAACCATTAGAGATTTACGTCTTTAAAATTTAGGCGGCTCCAGAACTCTGGAGGTTATTAGGATCACTAGATAAAAAGGAAAAACTCATCAATGATGGATATCGTGCATGCCTTATTATTAACTAACTAGCAATGAATTTGATTTAAAATTAAAAGGTCATTTTCCAAGTTCCTGCCTTCTTTGGGTAAAATTTTATTTTCATGAGGTGAAAAATATAAAACTCAAAAGTTCAGAATCGTATGTGTTCCAACATAGGCTCCATATAGGGATCATGTCTCCATGTGAGACAAAGAATAACAGTAGATGGAGTGCCTTTATTGGGTAAATGGAGTCATTATTGCATTTCTGTAAAACACTTTTAGGAGTTAATCATACACAGAAAAAATGAACTTCAACCGAATCTCAGAAAACCTTCAAAACACATCTAATGATTGACATTGAGTTAGGCTATTTAAAATTTCCCTTTCCTAAAACTAAGTTTGGATCTGTTTAAGATAATCAAAACAACTTTAACCAAAATATCGGACTTCGACCGACTTCATTAGCATCAAGGTTGAGTAGATGTAATAATTTATTTAGGGAATCCCTCATTGGTTTAGAATGTAAATATTACCGAAAACAGAACTAGATGTTAGAGTATGTTATGTATATATGTATGAAAGCCGTACAAATATCATAGATATTGCTTCACTTCCAGCGAGCTTGTTCAGTACCCCGGTGAATTTATCTATTTCTCCCATTGAATTTCCTTTCACCACTTCAATTAGCACTTTTGCATTTTGCTAAGATGAGGGAAACCATTACATGAATTTCCTTTCATCATCTCTTTGGAAAAGATGGGGGAAATAAAATTATGAATTTCCTTTCACCATCTGTCTTATATTTTAATATTTTGAAGTGGAGGAAATCAATATGTATGTATCATACAAGGGATGATATCTACTTAAAATTGAAAAAGAAGGTCTGTCACAATTTTTTAAGTATACTCTGAAACCAATTTTCTCTGAATATTCAATACACCTTCGCCTATAGGGAATATTTTATAAGGATTTTGATTTTTCAGGGATCGACCTTGAGAGAATTAGTCAGTTTAAATCCGATAGAAGATCTAAATTCATCAGGATTAGCCTTGACATACTTTCTTTCAGTTAAAATCAAAGGAACATAAATATTTTCACCTAATATTGTTTTGAAGATATGTTTTTAATTTTTCAAAGTCAAGGTGAATTTATTTATTTATATGAAGACTAAGGAAAGGTAGCGAAAACCAGAAGTAAATAAAATATCGGGGATAGGAAAAATAACCAGAAGGAGGCCTCATAGGGCCTGACGCAAAAAATCCCAAGCCCGCACAAGTTTTTTTATTGATTCTCAAACTTACTTTCAAGCCCTTTTTATTTTTATTTTCTTTTTTCTTTTTTTTTTAATTTCTTTTTTTTTTTTTGGAGAAGGCTTCAGAATTTATCAGTATGACACTCTAAGCTGTAATTTTATATTTCTCTTATTCTTGATCAGGTGATAACATTATCATGAGTGAAACCTCCTTTACGTTCAAAAAGATTTCCTTAATATTTTAGTTGAACTAGTCAAGGTAGGATCTCATACCTCAAATTTCTTTTGTATTTTCAATTAGACGGATCATTAATTCATCACCTATTTTGAGAGAAAGTGAATGTTTTGAAAAATGAGTGTCAGATTTTGATGCATCCTTATCTCTCGTTTAACAATAAGTATTATGTGTTAGCACTCTNCTTGGATCTAGCCCTCCAAGACTCAGAGAGGGATCTCTCTGTCTGATATAGCTTTGTTTAAATAGGTATTAGGCTAGTTATGAAGAACATGGGTTGGGTTTTTAAATGGTTGTTTTGGAACAGCAAGGAGGGCCATTGGGAAAATGGGGTCTGCGCTTTAAACAAGGTGATTCACTCTCAGCTCTGGACAAAGTTCTTTCACAGGGAAAGGTAGCAGCAATATTGGATCAAATTGAGTTTTAATGGTATTGATTTGAGGAATAAATAGGGGAGATAAAATCCAGGCACAGGAGCATCTAAGAATTCCTGAACTAAGCTTTAGCAGAAAACATAAAGATCATCAAAAGCTCAGAGGCAGAGTATCTGCTGATAAATTCTGCTTCTATTACTTTCCTTCTGATAATAAGAACTGAAAACAAGCATAATGATCACAGAAAAAACTTTAAACAGAGAAAAACACCACCAATCTCACCACACAGGAATCCTGTAAAAGAAAACATGTTCATTGTTGATTGCTCATCTCAAAATTACAGAGAAGAAAAAGGTCTTATGGTCATACATAACCCACAGTCCAGTCCAGGAACCTCACAGGTCGAACCCTTTTACATTAAAATCATCTGGATAAATAGGATAGACCATCCCAATTAGTTTCGGAAGTCGATTTAACCGCCTCGGCCAAAAATAGCCACCACTCCCACAAAATTTGGAGTTTTCTGCCATGAAAAACGGACCGGTTTTCTGTGAAACAGGGGTCCGCGCAGACGTGATTTTCTCTTCAATGATGACACCTGGGAGAAAACTGAAAGAGGTTATTGTATATGGGAATGTGTGGGACAAAAACCTCCTTCGGTTTCACCAAATGCGTCCCCATCTGGCCATGACAGCTCCTGCAAGATCGAGACTGTAACATAAATTTGAAAATCTGGAAAAATAGGCCTCGAAGATGTCTTCGATTCTCCCAGCTCGTAGCTCCGTTGCAAAAACTGAAAGTGTTTTTTTTTCTTCATCCCGTTCTGAACAAAAACCTCTCTTTGATTTTTAAAATTCGTCTTCGTTTGCCCAAAAATTGATCTGGATGATGACATGGTAAAATAGGCAAAAATGGTAAATTTTGGAAAAAAATGGTTTTTTTTGCAGGAGGGCGGTATTCCGGACCCC
>JASDQU010323980.1:0-12968 GCA_032191745.1 Picea mariana
GGTTCCATCGATGCCTCTGCATCCTCGAGGTCCAAAATCTAGCACACTCAGTAAAACCGAATCAATAACACTTATCTATGTCAATGCAATAAAACAACATGTCATCAACCCATAACGCCTCATAATCAAAATCAAAGGTTTAATAGTATAATAATCCGAATCACTTGCGAGAAAGTGTCCTCAAAGAATAAGTTCACTCAGTGCGCAAGAGCGATATGTTACATGTATTGTGATTATTAAACAATTAAATAACACCACATCACTTAAACCGAGTGTTTATTTGCAAGTAAAATAATAATTCGATCACACTGTCTCTAAATTCAAGTTATTTCTTAAGAAAATTAATTCCAACAACTATAAAGTTCCATCCCAAAAGACTTAATAAATACACAAAGGTTTTCAACGGCAATAGATCTTTCTCATCAGAGTAATTAATATAAAAATGTAAATATCTTCATGAAATACTAATGTTCTAGATATACAACCTAGGAATGTAGTTACTTACTAGATCACAATATTCCCGAGGATAAGGGTGCTGTTAAGGGCGGTAAATGAAAGTAATGAGTCATTAGAAAATATCATTCTCATTACCTTAGGGTTAAACTATAACTAAACTCTAGATCTATAAAGGTTCAATTGCCAATAAACCACATTGGAGGTGTTTTCGTTGTAATTGTTTATCAATAGTAAATAAAATCATTAGTAAAAGGTATGGACCAAAGGATTTCAAATAAGGAATGGAACCATCATCCATTTTTTTTGATAAAACATTTTACATATTAAGGTAACGACCTCAATGTTTTTTCCCTTTTAAATCCATATCAATCATGTGTAACCCCACAATAAAATTCTTAAACTCATTAAAAATTGGAATAAAACAGGTATACAATCATTAAACGATACGTTATATCGGTTCGAGTGGTGAAAAAATGATAATTAAAAGGAAATTGGAATAAAACAAGTATACAATCATTAAACGATACATTGTATCGATTCAAGTGGTGAATAAACGAAAATTACAAGGATATTGGAATGATGCGCAGGAACTATCATATGACAAATTTACTTTGAATAGTTCGTCAGGACATAAGGACAAAGCGCCAACCAACCACAAATTCCACAATAGATCTTGGGTCGATTCAATGGTCAAATGAACATTGTACGATTACAACAATTTCTAAGGACCAAATCAACTGGCTCTACATTCAACAGAATTGAGATAGATACGTAGAAATATTCAACCCATTCATTAATAATTAATATCTCTGCTCAACACTGATTACTGATGTTGCACCTATGTTCGGTATATCAATTATTAATAACTTCCAAAATTGATAGATTCGAGAATACCCTGGCTGTAATATTGTCAAGCGACACTTTTACATATTGGAAAAATTGAAATGTTCTACTTGCGACGTTATGGACAATATTGGCCACACTGTAGAAAAACAGAGGGAATTTTAATTTGTTTTCTCCATCCTACCCGATATCGTTGCACGTGCAACGTAATTTTCAAATATTCACAAGAGAGACGTCTTCTGAAGGTCGTTGTGAGAGAGAAGACATAAAATGTGCATCGCTCTTGTGATGGTGTGGACATTGGGTCCCCCCCTAACGATCACCCACTATTTGCAAAATTCAACATTGGCTTGGTCAACTGTCATCGAAATTGCGACGTTATAAAGTCTATAAATATGTTGCGTTTTAGGGATGTGCGACAAGTTTTTTATAACAACGACAATTCAAAAAGGGTATAAGGTCTTCTTGGCGAACAAAAAACATGTTGTTTTTTCATATGTTATAATAGAAAAATATAATAGATATTCTATTATACACCAATCAATTTTATAAAATAATCATCAGTATATGTCTATGGGGAAGAATGTTAGAAAACATTAGAGGTGGGAAAAAAATTAAAGAGAGTGAAAAGGGTGACGGTAAATGTTATTTCCCTAGCAAAAAATGTTGTAGACATCCCGAAAGAGATTTAATAGCAACAACTAAAACACATTGTAGAAAATATGGGCACATGGACGGGGGATCAAATGAATATTGTCCCATGGTAATTAGCTATATATATATATATATATATATATATTCATTATCTATTTTAATGTTGATTGTATTCTCAAACTTTTATACTATTTTATACATGCACTAATTTTGCATGGTTGTTTGTAATTATAAAGTTAGAGTTTCCCCCTGACTTTCTACAGAAAGCACCAAGTAGTAGCAGAAATGATGTTGTACAAGATGAGGAACATGAAGCGGATAATGAATATCAAGTCAATGATCTTGTGGAAGTAGATGACAATAATAAGATAGTTCAAGATGACGAGACAAATCAAATGATCCAAGACTTATTCGATCATCCATATGAGGATCATGGGGATAGTATTGATGGTATTTATGATGAACCTATGATTGAAAAGGAAAATAAACTACTTTATAAAGGGTCAAGAGAAAATATTCTCTACACTACATTGTTGTTGGTGAACTTAAAGGTTATGAATCATTTGTCGAACACTTGTATGACATAGATCCTCAGGTATGTAATATGTTTCATCAAATATACATAAAGGTTGACGTTTCCCCCTTTTTTTTAGTGTTAATTAATGTGTAAAATAAAAATGCAATATTTACATTTACTATTCTTTACATTAACTAGTTATTTTTTATGTTTTAGATTGTTAGGTGAATTTTTGTTACCTTTGTCAAATCTTTTACCTCACACATATCGATATTTACATGCCATTATGAAAGACATTGGAATGGAGTATCAAAGTATAGACACATGTCCTAATGATGATCTTATATATTATGGATGACATGCATCGAAAAAAAAATTCTCGGTATGTGGTATTAGTAGATATCAAACCGATCAAGTAACAAAAATGGTGCCTTGAAAGGTTCTCTGACATATTCCCATAATTACATGTTTGTAGTGACTATTTAGGTGCCAAAGCACAACACAATTTATGGATTACCATGCACTAAAGATAATTGAAGATATCGTTCTTCAAATTCCTACAGATGGTTATGCATTTAGGGAAATTGCTGCAAAATGGCCAAAATTTATAGATGGACCTCGTAATGTTAGGCTTTCATTGGAAACTGACAGTGTTAATCCATTTGGAGAGCTTCAGTCTGTTTACTTAGTGTGGCCTATTTTTGTTATCAACAATAACATTCCTCTTTGTATGTCAATAAAGAGGGAGCACATAATGTTGACAATGATTCTTCCAGGGATTTGTTTACATTAATTTTTCAAATGCAAAATTTTCATTTGTCTCTTTTTTTGCATAATATATTTTATTTATTTATTTATGTATGTATATATACATAGCATGGTAGTAATTTCATGTAATTTCAAAAAATTATGTAAGTACCAAGTTAAATATATGAATGTGTATATCGAGCCTCTTATCGACGAGCTACTAAATTTATGGGAGGGCATCACTATGTATGACATCTGTAAACCAATTGGGCAGAAGAGATTTCAACACAATGGAATACTTTTATGGACAATTCATGATGCCCCGGGACTAACACCTTTTTGTGGTATGTAACATTCCGTATTGCATGCTTGAATGGTATATAATTAATTGAAAATATCATGCATGTTGTTTAAATAATCCTTTCGTATATTAATAATTCACATTAATCCATTTGTTGCAGGTCTTCAAACAAAGGGTAAATTTGCATGTCCAATTTGTGGTCATAATATGAAATCTTGTCAGTCAATTTTTTTAGGAAAGGAGCTGTTTGATGAGTATAGACACTTCCTCTCTAAGAACCACAAGTATCGTACTACTGAAAAAGATCTTTTCAATGGGAAATAAGAGATTGGACTAAAACCACAAAGAATGACACCTCGCCTATGAAAGTTGGCATATGACAGAATTAATCGTTGAGTTACACATTTTGTTTATGTATCGTAAATGGAATCATGTTTTGAAATTTTATTTTAATTATTCAATTTATTTTAATGCATTTGATCATAAATATTGTTTTGATTTTTTGTATGCTTCATCAATGTCGTCGTCGTGAAGGTAGTAATAATGGGCTTCCACGAGGAATGAAATTTTATCCCACTCAATTCATGAGGTTGCCTTACTATGAGGAGCTAAAAATAGTTCATTTTTCTTGGTACAATGCATATTAGGAAGAATGTGACATAAACATTATGGTGAATCATAGATGGTAGAAGGGATAAAGAAAAAATTGTCAAAATTTGTAATGACATTCATGAAGCTGATCATGCAATGAAAAGTGTGATACAATCAAATAACAATGGATACCAAAACAACCTTCCATGGTTATTAACAGAGCAACAAAGCAATGGTGTAAAAGAGGTCATTCAAAGACTTAAAGTTCCCACAGGTTTTTGTTCAAACATAAAGAATATCTTAATGAATAAAGGTGAATTTGGTGGGGGTAAAAACACATGATTGGCATACCTTAATTAATGTAATTAATCATTTTAGTATTCATATTTATATATTGGTCATAGACATTTTTTGAGATTTTTATTTTTTTTGTCTAGTTTTGAAACAAGTAACGACTCATTTTTATTGTTACAGTGTGTTCTAGCTATATCTCTCCCAAACGAGTTTGACAACAATGTCAAACAAGTTATATATGATCTTGGAAAATACATGAGGTAAGTAGTTGCAATATATATGCAAAAACTTTTTTCAATTTTTTGTTGTACTTAATGACATGTGTTTTTCTTGTAATGTAATAAGTATTATGTTTTGTTGAAACATGTTATTTTCTTGCATCATGATTTGTATATGGTTTTCATTGAAAGAAATCCATGAAGATGATATAAATTATTGGAAGAGAGAAATTCCTTGGCTAATGTGTGAAATGAAAAAGTATCTACCTCCAACATTTTTCAATGCACAAGAACACTACCTCATACACCAAGATGAGGAGATTGAAATGTGTGGACCAGTACACACAAGGTCAATGTGGATGGTGGAGAGGCACTTGAAATCATTGAAGGATTTGGATAGAAAAAGATCACATCCTGAGGGTTCTATGGTGGAGGGATATATGGTATATGGATCCATGGTGTATATTAATCAATATCTTCCTAAATTAGCAGTGCAAGCTATACATGCAGTGGATTGCATTTGGGATGTGAACTCCATCATAAAATTTGAAGGGGAGAAGATGTTGGGGAAAGGTACAATGAAGAAAGTGAGAGGTAATTAAATTGTGGATATTTGTAATAAATATAAATTTTCATTTTTTTGTGTATATGATCATACTCATTTAATATTTATTTTTTCATCATTTATTGATATTTACCATGGTTATAACTAATATTTAATATTTGTGAATTGTGATTTTTTGATCGGTCAGTTGCTTAAGATTGGGATGCACTACATTCATACATTGCAAACAATCTTGAGTGGATGAAGGTATGGATTGATAGATGTAAACAACATCATGGTAGTAGGTTATCACAAAAATAAATGTATGAATTGGTTAGAGAAGCTTGTTGTAATGGAGATTCCGATGTTACATAGAGGGAAATAGATTTATCATATTGTTTGAAAGATGGAAAAGAAAGAAAATTCACCCATTTTGTTTTGTTATTTTATAATATATTAATGTGACTGTAGGTGTGTTTTTTTCATATTATATTTTCCAATTTATATAAATTTGTTTATTATTAATTGACAATGCATCGTTTACATGTCTGGCATATTACATTTGAAACACCACAAGGCTATGTGGTGCAATGGCCGTAAATTTCACATCAAACAGTTGGATGAAATTGGGAAAACTTCTAATAGTGGGATAACTGCAGTATTCCAGGTCACTAATGTTTCCTATAGGAGTGACAGACATCCTTGAGAATATGAAAATAGATACTATGGGTTTTTGAATGATATAATTGAGTGTGACTTTAATTCCTTCAAATTAGTTTTGTTTGATGTCAAATGGCATATGTTATGAATGCATGAAAATGATGAGGAAAGAACTGTTATTCAACATGCCAACGAATTTCCAATGATTAAGACAACGTTTTTTGAAAAAGCAAATGACTACTATGTTTTTCCCAGTCAATGTGAACAAGTCTTTTACTCAAAGGTTCCAGGTAAGAGGGATTGATCATTTGTTGTTATCTATATGATCCAAGAGGAAGGCCAATAAAGTATACTATAGATAAAGAAGATGATATTGAAGAAGAAGATGATGTAGATCTAGAGCAGGAAGAATATGGGTTGACAGATGAAGAAGATGAAGAATATGAACCATGCGTAGGAGAGAATGCGCCAGTTCTTGATGATGATATCGATGAAAATATGATCTAAAATGACATTGGTGATGATGATGATATTATCAATCCTTTCAACATTGTTTTTGAACCAGATGTTGATACTGATGTTGATTTGGATTATGAAGAAGAAGATACAGAAGCAGGATGATACAAATGTTGCGTTGGATGAGGTACATAACTAGATATTTTAATTTGTATGAATTATTCTCTTTAAATATTTTTTTATGTGGGTTAATTACATGTTTTAAGTTTTATTTAATTTTTTGATATCCTATGCTACATGTTGTTAATTGTTGTTGTAATCAATATTAAGAATTGAATACTTATGCACTATTAAATTTGAACATTTTTGCGATGAAATAGAGACAAAGTTTCGTCGACATAGGGTCGTTTTTGCGACCAAGATGATTTTTTTTTTTTCCGTCGGAATCCATTTGTCGGTCTAGCGGCCACACATGGATATTCGTCGGTCTAGCGACCGGGAAAAGAATCCTATTCACAATAGGGAAAAGTTCGGCTAGCGACGAATGTTAGTCAGTCGAATGACTAATATTAGTCGCAAGTGTGACCAAGACAACCCTGACAAACTTAGTCAATAAACCACTCCGAGTCGGTAGAACGATGAATATTAGTCGCTAGAGAGACCAAACCTAAAGTTAAAAAGGTCAAACGAAGGAGGATCAGTTAGTCGCTAGAGCGACCAAGTGACCTAGTTTGCGACTAAATGGAAATACAAGCAACCAATGTTGGTGTTTGCGACCAAATGTAAATACAAGCGACGAACATGTTAGTCTCTAGAGAGACCAACATGTTAGTTGCTAGAGCGACCAATGTTGGGGTTTTTAAAAAAACAAAATTATGCCATTCACACAGGAATAGAGCAGAGCAGCAAGTGTGTGAGGAAAGGATGATTGTATGCCTAAGAAGGCTATTATAGTTCTCCCATGAATAAGAAGAAGAACGATAATCATTGCCCGTGGTTTTTTCCCAATTTGGGTTTCCACATAAATCACTGTGTCAAGTGTATGAATGATGTTCTTGGTTTAATGTGTGTTTCATCTTACTTGTTTTATGCTCTCTTATATGCTATGTTTTGCTTCCGCTGCCCAAAAAAGGAAATGGTGTTTCTGGTGGACAACAAGCATATGTATCTCTAATTCTGATTGTGTTCACTCTAATAACTTTAAACAGACTTGGGATTATGGCGATGGTGTGGAATGAAGTGAATCAAATAGTAGCAACTCAGGGTATGTTTCTCAACAACACACAAAATATCCCACAGATTGCTCAGTTACACATAAAATTGCTTGGCTCTCGCACACAAATTTCAATCAAAAGTTCAATCATATTC
The DNA here is from genome assembly GCA_032191745.1 of Picea mariana. Lineage (NCBI taxonomy): Eukaryota > Viridiplantae > Streptophyta > Pinopsida > Pinales > Pinaceae > Picea > Picea mariana. The sequence goes on from JASDQU010323980.1 coordinate 7,650, forward strand.
AGAAACTCCATCTGTATGTGGTCTCCTCAAATGGAATTGGTTTCTTTCACTTCGGTTTTGGCAGGAAGAAGTTAAAAACATCAAAGAAGATTTCAAATTGTTGGTGTCATCTCGGACGGTGTATTTTGCAGCCTTTAAGATCTTGAATTTTGAACAGTACCATCAAATTTAGTACCTCGGTGTTGTATCATCATGTTAAAAGATGAAAAAAAATGTGGACAATTGTTGCACATTAAAAGTGTTTTCCAGTAAGAAACTTGTTGTTGCAATAGGACGCTGGAAGGGAAGGACAATTTTTTATGGTTTCACAAATATTATGTCACACACTCAAATCCAATTTGTCAAGAGGCATGGTTGGTTAATTACAGGGCGTCATTGAGGAGAAATGTCATCCAAGAGTGCCAAATCATAGTTGAACAACAATTATCAGAATGTCAAAAGACACCCAAGTGCTAGTCTAAAGGAGTGAAACAAATAATGCCAGGGGAGTCAGCTCATACAATTTCAATTTTAAAACCAGTAAAATTAGCAACCCACCGAGGGAATTCACAAATTCTTGGGCAATTGCAATTTTTAAATCAATTAAAGGATCACGATTAAATTGAGAACACCAAATTTTTTCTTAAATTCATTTTCAAGTGTAGATGTTGATGAGATTACCAATTTTGTTTTGGGAGCTAACATTGACTGAAAAGGTAGATTGTATGGAAGGGCCTTCTATTAAAAAAATCCTTATTGCGATAGGGATTCAATGTTTTATAAATATGGATATGGAGTGACTGATACTGATGGTATGAACCCTCTATCAGTTCATCAGCTAACAGGTCGATTTGTGCCACCAATTTTTAAGGAAACAACTACAATTAGAAATGAAGACAGTTACTTTTGGGTGAAAAACATAAATAATGGCTTTAATGCCTTCATCAATCTAATAAATGATTAATCATATATATTGATGCTTTATTACTTGAGTTAGTTGTTGATCACTCCATAAACAATGTGTTAATAATGGTAACTAATAATGAGCAGTTATGGATTCAGAAGATTCACCAACCCTCCACCATAGTAACAAATCTAAAACATATTTTCCATGAATGAGAAATGAGTGTGAATCATTTACCTATAATATCACTATGGATATCGACAATGTTGGCCAAATGAGGTAGCAAGGAAAGTGTTAAGAAATAGGCAATAGATTTCACAAAGTGTAGGTTATTGTAGAAGTGAAAATCAACTGTGGAGTTCACAAAACATCACGGGAGGAACATTGAACATATGAGAGCCTATATATATGGATTTAATACAAAGTAATCCTAACATGTAGCATATATTCCAACAAACAATATGGATGGCATTATTTGACATACTCATTGGATACATCAATGTAATGACTATAGAGTTTGCTCAACAGTTGCATAAAATGCCATCGTAATTCGAGGTTTTTAGGTTCTTTCGACATTTTAAGATCTTGGACCATTAGAGACATTAGAGGATCATTGAAATTCCATATTACTTAATGAAGTTGCTCCAAAGAATGGATATAGAAGTCCAATCGAGAACTTAAGCAGTTGTAGCACACCATGGGTTGATTAAGCTATTTGTTTTCGATGAATTATGAAGAATACAACCATATGTCACATGGGACATGTTCATTATTCATCCTGAAGAAAATGTAGCATCAAAACCATGTATTGAAGACTCATCACATGCTTTAGAACATGTGCCAACACTAGTAGTTGAAGAATCAATGGATGCTACAGAGCCTATATCAACTATTGCATAAGAAGTAGCTGACTGTGAAGAAGGAGTAGGAGGATATATCCTCAATAGATTAGGAACTAGAATCAAATATTTCTAGGGCTCCAAAGGAAACTACCTTAGCCCAAGTTAAGGAGCCATTTGATATTCTAGATTCCCCATAGCAAGAAGATCATGCCACCCCATTAGGGGTTCTAATTGTTAAAGGAAAAGAATAAATCAACAACATTGTTGATGAAAAGAAACTTATGATACATGAAGAGAGTAGCTATGTTATTGAGCATATTCCAAAGAGGATAAGGAGATATTGTTTGAATAGGCTGCAAAAGAGGATTCTATCACACATTGTGGCCACAAATTCAATTAAAGTTTTGATGAGACAATTTTTTATTGCTCAAGGTGAAGTAGCAATGGAAGCAATAAGAAGAATCAAAAGGTGAGAACTTTGTTTTTTTCATTGAGCATAACCAAGTAATCACTTAGCTGGAAGAGAAATTTTCTTTAACCTCAATAGATTTTAATGAAAATTTAGAAGTCCTCGGTAATGAAAATACCAAGATAAAAATTGACCTAGTAAAACAAATGCAAGAAACTACAAAAAAGGATTAGGAAATTGAAATATAAACATATGTATGTGAGGAGATTATTGAACAAGCTTACAAAATGTTGGCACATAGACCACTTGCTAGGGTCTATTCTTTATACTTAAAATATCAATGGTACAAATTTAACATTGAATGATACATATCTCTTATGAAGACGGATTTCCAAAACCCTTGGAAATTTTGTGAATTGTATTTTGATATCACCCCTGAAAGGAGAAATCTCCTTTGCAAACCTTACCTACACAACTAGGTGTTGCAACAAATATTGAGGTCACCAAACCCCTATGTTGGGGGTGTGTAAATATGAGCATTTAAGTATGGGTTTTAGAATGAAACTATGAGGTTCACAACTACAAAATAACACGAGCCTAAAGAGATTATAGTAGAATTGAAGATAAGAGTAGAAGGGGCTATACCAAGTAAGGTATGGAAAAATCATATTCACCTAACAATAGATCCATATGCCTACCCAATTCTGGAGAAAAGACACTTGGAGGTTGAAAAAAACTCATCAACAGCTCCAGAAATGAGGTACTAAGGAATATATATTCGAGGTGACAAACACTAGCATAGAAGCTATGGTAAAGAGAGACACACTCACTACTAGGACACAAGACAATTCTCTATAGAGTTGATTCATATATTGAAGGTCTCAGGGTGAACATATCCTAGTGGATAGGGTTGAAGTTCAAGTCCCCCTCCTACTATACCCCGTTCCATACTTCAGGTAGTCAGGAGAACCTGACATTGATATTCTAAAGGCAATAACAAAGGCAAATTTTACATGAGGATATTAGATGTATGGGAGGTATTGAATGAGTTTAGGTGAACTATAAACAAAAACAATAGCTACAACTTTCTATGTAAAATATGATAAAATATGGTTTACTTTTTAGGGTAATATTTTAGGAGGTAAAGTTAGGGAATATTGTGTATATAGGATGTGCTTGTTGTGAATAAATTTACATAGATAACAATTGTGAAATAGAGGTGGTTTATGAAGTATTATTTTTATCTAAAATTTTGATAGTTTAGAATTTAGTTTTGAGGTGCAAGTCTTCAAATTGAGACGATAATATTTTTCCTTTCTTTGATACTAACATTGTTTAGACATGCTTATGTGTTTTGTGGATTATGGATGCTCACCATTCTTGTCTTTGCGATCCCTTGGTTCATGAGGCATTTCCCTCATAAAAAGCAGTATCAATATGGACATCATCCTTGAGGTGCAAGTCCTTGAATTGATTTCATAACATTCTCCCAAATTCACACAAGTCCTTGTGTGATAAATAACATACTTGCAAACGAAAGAGAGGTCGAATTTACATATCAAACACTAGGTACCAACGTTTCAGGAGTATCCAAATTTGGGTCCCTACCATTACGCTTTTAGCTATAGTTATGGTGATTTCTTACTTTATTCTCTTGGAAATGGCAATGAAAACTTAAACTTTGTTGCCTCATATGGTCATTTAGTTATATATATATATATAGAGAGAGAGAGAGAGAGTTAATAAGTGGAAAAACTCAAATTTTCCAATGAGTTTGTTTTTTCTGGCAAAATGAAGTTTGGCCTTGATTCATTCATTTTTTTTCAAATTTCAATGATTTCGGTCATATTGAAATTGGGACTCAGGGAAAAAACTCAATTCCTAATAGATTTGGAGAAGAATTTATGTAGAAAAGGGTTGAGTTTGTCAAATTTTAAACTAATATAGTATTCTAAACTTGTTATGGATGGACTAATAATTTTAGATTGATTCAATTGTAGATATTATATTTTAATTGTACACAATCCAGTGACAAAAGATGTATTTCAAGACATTTAAACTATTTTTACATTAAAACAACAATTTCATCAATTCAAAATTATAATTTCAACAAAAATAATCTCCAAAAAAATATAAAAAACATAAAATATTTAACTTTCTTAACACATTTCATATATTATTATTATTTAATATTAAGATTGACTAACATATACGTAATTATATCACCTTAAACCAGTCCTTAACAAGATCCATACCTTTGAGTGATGGGGTGCCTCCAATGTTTCTTCTCTCCATCCTGCGATTCAATACATGACTTAATTATATTTCAGAATAGTAATTAAATATGTAAGAACCTCTACAAATTAATGACTAAAGACGAATACCTGAATGAGCTTCTCTTCGTTTGGAGAATAAATTATTCTCTACTGAACAGGACCAACCACATGAAGGTGGAAGCTCTTTTTGCCCCTCCCCCCCTCTCACATCACTCTCATTTCCCCATACCCAATCTATCTAGATTTTACAACTACAATTAGAAATGACAGTAACATTAAAATGTAAGCAAAAAACATTCATCGCCATGTGCTAAAACAAAAAACATGAAATCAAATAACATTCATGACACTTAGGAAAACAAAATACATTACATTGGACCAGAAATATATTGGATTTATATTAATAATAAAATGTCTAATCATTTGGTTTTCTTATTCTTCTTCTTCCTGGTATCCATGAAAGCACAAATTAAATCGTCATCATCAACATTTAACTGATCCCCCGCAGTTATTGGGCCTTATTGAAGTGTTGCATCATCAGTACTCAACACCTCACTATGATGAACTTGTAGTATTTCGGCGTGGAGGTTGAGGATGCGCATGGGCATCCACTGCTGCAACAACAAAAAAAATTCAAGCGATATTGTTATTCACTGTTCCTAGGGTAATTTAATTAATACAAATTTAATTACAATGTTTTATACCTGGATTAGCCGGTGCAGTAGAAAAAGTAGATGGTGGCAGCATTGTTGTTTCTGTGCTTGTTGATCTCGTCTCTCGATTGACATCTACATGCTCTGCCATATGAAACAATATAAGTATTTAGTACAGAATATACCCTAAATATTAATACTCATTGAAAAATGGAAAAACATTAAAAATGTGTGCATACCACTATGTAATGGTCCT
>JASDQU010323982.1:0-12968 GCA_032191745.1 Picea mariana
TATAAGATATTAATGTTTATAACCAATAAAAATTGAAATAAACAAAATTATTTACATAATTTAAATTTAAAAACAAACTATATATAAAACCAAAATTTGGTTAGTATGGAAATAATTGAAATTCAAGACAACTAATATAAGGTCAATGCTAAACTCAAAGTTATAGTAATCCTACACTACTAATAACAATATTGGTATTGAACTATAGTAACTATGCAACTTATAATTTAGGTATAAATTTATAACAAAAAATTAATAACTGTTCAACTATGAATTTTTAATCAATGATATTCACACAGTCAGATAAAATAAAGCATACGACGTTGTTTTCCAATTTAGTAATCCCTGGCACAAAAGTTTAATAGCGTTATGGTGGAAGTCTTGTGAAAATCTAGTGCAAAATTCCTATCACTCAACTGATCCCCCAAACAGTTGCATGAATTCGCTGACCCAGACATTACAGCTGTGTAAAATGCCCCGCGAATCCGTTGGGTGTTTAAATGCCCAAAAAGTTGCTGAGGATGAACACGCTGTCCCTGTGCATGTACGCAGATGGAAAGGGATGCGCTGTCAAGTGGCAGATGGAAATCACCTAGCCCATTAGCTCAGTTGGGGCGATCTTGTATTTCATTAATAGTTGGGGGATGTCTCGTTCATCTAAAAATCTCCAGGTAACAGTCATGATAAGGCTGAAGGGTAAAAGGCCAAGCAATCAATAATGCGCAGATAGAAAGTGTAACAGATCAGGGAGTAACGCTATTCCAATCATGACAACAATTCAAGTGAGCCATGCCACCATACATGCAACACTCTCTCAGCATTGTGAATCATGGCCCAACACGAAGGCACATGAAAACTAGATGCACAGTCAAAGTTTTAAAGCCAAATTCGTGGTTCAATCGGTGGTTAACCAATAGAAACACATTCCATGTCTAAATCAAAAATCATGGTGATTTAGCAAGGAAACAAAGTCATTTAAAGCTTATAATTGTCATTTAATTACACCAGTCAAGATGTCAAGTGGTTAAGAGTTTTATGCCGTTTAAACGAATTATCACTAAGAGGTAACGATCAAGGTAAAACTATGCCCTTAACCTCCTCTGAAAGTAACAAAACTATACGGCTATGCAACCATTAAAAAAAAAGCGAAATGTTGGGTCAAAAATAAATCGAATGTTGTACCGTTATTTTTTTTTTATTTAAATTCTGTCTGAGAAGAAAAAAAGGGAGATGCATGCCTGGCAAAAGAAGGACGTTGGGCAGAAAGTCTTCGATCAAATAAAACACAGAACGAATGAAAAATTTCTGTACAGACGCACCAGAAGGGGGGTTTTACAACTCTGTCATTAACATATCAGAAAAATCACTGAACAACATTCCAGTAATAAAATTCTTCCATTCAAAAATTGCAGACATCAACTTCCAGCCATAATACGTTTTCATTATAAAATCGCACACAAACCTCCAGTAATAAAACAATTTCAATATAAAATTTTAGATTGAACTTCAATAAGTCTATCCAATGCCAGAATACGAAATGGAAAAGATGCATACACGATATTAAATCATTTTCCAGATAGAATGCCCATCCAACGCAGACAACAGTGAGAGCGCAAAGACCCCACGTAAAAGGGCATGGAATGGTTGCAGGGATAACCAACACTACGCAAGAATTCCATACACAGAGACACTTTTTGCTAGAAGTCACAAACAACAATTGACCAAGGAAAATGACAGAGGTAGACGGCTGACGAGATTGTCCTTCACTCATCATCCTCACATAGAAAAGCAGGGCTTTGAGATCCATAGGTCTGTTAATGCTAAGGCGATGATCGTAGATTAGGCTCCTGGCCGTCTACTTAGGTGAGGACTGGTGAGCTAGGGACGAAGGCTAATCCACCACGCAGGTCACAAAAAACAAAACAAGGTGGTCACGACATGCGGGAAAACGAAGGTCATGGGAAACCAACCAACCAATCAATCAGCTAGGCTTATAAAAATTTCAATCAAGAAACTAGACAACCCATTACCTACCCAATAAACATGCAGATCTAAATCATAAATCCTACAACAATCTACCATTATAATGAAAAAAGCATACCGTTGCATGTTCGCCCGCTCCGAGTGATGTTCATGTGCTCTGTGCAACTCCCACTCGTCGACCGTCAAGACTTCATCGGTACCTCCTAGCCAATGCTAGGGGTACTCTTCTTCCCTCTTGGCCTCCCGAGCCGCAAAGGGGCCACGCACACCATCTAGAGATCTCGTCTAGCTCACAGCTCGCCTCGCAAGGCCGAGCTACCACTCCTCTCCGAGTTGGGTATCCCAACTCCCACAAGTAAATCAGTTAAGTAGATATTTCTGTAGCGTAACATTACACAAACAGAAGATGATCCTTCATCCTTCTCCTTGCTTCATTTATAGAATTTTGAACTTTCTTTCTTTCCTAAAATCTCATTTAATTAAAGTTTTAAAAATAAATTCCTAAAAATTCTTCTCCGTACAAGTGTCACCCATCCCCTTCATTCCTCCATTATTTAATTTCTTTAATTAATTAATTATCTNTTAATGGTAGATTCTTTACTAAGTTGACCTTTAGCTTTTTCCCTTAAGTTCCCCTTTTTCCCTTTTTATGTTACCTTCTTTCCCTAGTTTCTTAAATTTTAAGATTTTTCCCTCTTTCCCCTTTTTACTTAAACTCAAAAAGGCAGGTGTGGAATTTAACCCCTTTTTCCTTTTATCATTAATTTAGTATCTTCTTAAATTATCTTAAGGTAAAATAATTAATTCCCTCTTTACATTTTATATCCACAGGTTTTAATTCTTATCAATAATTTAATTTCTTACTCCCTTCATGTTACAAAATTTTAAGAAGATCATAATTATTATTTAAGTGGTTTTTATTTTAAATTTTATTATTTTATTTTATTTTATCTATTTATTATTATTATTTTTTTAAAGGTAGACAAAATTTTACCCCTAGCATAATTTTAGACTTAGAACTTAGATTTTGTAATGAGCGACATTTAGTTAGGGAAATTGTTTTAAAATTTATTAACATGTTATTTGTCTTAGGGCCATCTAGGTTCATCCCTCTATCATCATCAATGTGATGTGCCCTTCAGGACGCACTAGGTGCTCCAAGGGTGCCACTCGCCTCATCTATTCCTTTGTGTGACGTGCCCTTCAGGATGCACGACGTGCTTCAAGGGTGCCACTCACCTCTTGACTGATTGGTAGACATCAATAACCCTTGGAGTCAACACTTCACCAGGTGAACTTGTGGGAGACTATAGGCCTCTAAGGAATAAGGCCCTCGCCTTATTGCATGCCCCTTAGAATCATTGTGAGCGACTATCCCAGTCTGCCCTCACGACATCGTGGGTCCTCTCGAACTAGGTAATCGTTAACCTATAGTTTGAGCCACGATGGGAGTGCTAGTAGGTTGTGGTAGGGCTGCTATCCACACCTCTCCCTCAACCTCTCTGGTAGTCATGCGTGACCCCTTTACTCCATACGTGAGTCTGGTTGGCAAGCTATTGTTAACTTGCATCATCAACAAATCATGTCAGAACATATCCATATCATATCATCCAGTCAGATGTACTAATGGCACACTCCCTGACTCGATCCGGAGTCCAAGGGGTTCCATTGATGCCTCTGCATCCTTGAGGTCCAAAATCCTGCACACTTAGTAAATCGAGTCAATAGCACATGTCTATGTCAATGCAGTAAAACAACATGTCATCGACCCATAACGCCTCATAATAAAAATCAAAGTTTTAATAGCATAAAAATCCAGATCACTTGCGAGCAAGTGTCCTCAAAGAATAAGTTCGCTCAGTGCACCAGAGCAGGATGTTACATACACCCCCTCTTGGTCTAAACTTCATCCCAAAGTTTCATGGTAAAAAAAAAGGTTGAATAAGTGTATCATAGTATCATTAGTCTATATGTCAAACAAAAAATGGAGACTGCTGGCGTATAACATATGCGTCCTCCAAGGTCGCTGAGTGCGGACTATAGCTGTCCCACTAAACCTTGACATGATCTACTGTTCGATGTCGTAGATGTCGAATGTGATGATCCAAGATGCGGATCGGCCCAGCCTTGAGCGCACCCTCATCTGACACCCGCAAGGTGCTCAAGTCAAATCATGTGAAGGATCACAAATCATAAAGTCTCAACAGAGATGTGAAATACATCATGCATATGCCTCAAGAATCAGGCAAGGCTAGTCATCAGGCCACCGGCCTCTCTTTTCCAAAATATCGTAGAATCCCATGAACCTAGGAGAGAGTTTAGCTCCCTTCCCTAACTTGATCGAACTCTTGTTTGGTCTAACCCACAAGAAGACTCGATTGCCGACCTCGTAACTACATTCGACACTGTGCGTATCGACATAACTCTTCTATCGATCCTGCGCTTATTTTATCCTTTGTCTTATGGTTTGCATTTGCTCTTCCATTTCTTGGATCGCTTCTGGTCCCTCCAGGACCCTATCCTCAGTCGATCCCAACTCAAAGGTGTCCGACACAGTCGCCCGTAAAGAAACTCGAAAGGCACCATCTTAATGGTGCTCTGGTAACTGTTGTTGTAAGCAAATTCTACCAGTGGCAAGAATTCTTCCCATTGCCTTTGTTGGTCCATAACCTACATGTGCAACATCTCCTCCAAGGTTTTGTTTGTTCATTCGGTCTGCCTGTCAGTTTCTGGGTGATATGCAGTACTAAAGTTAAGTTGGGTTCCAAAGGCCTCTTGGAAACTCGTCCAAAATCGTCTAGTAAAAATCAATCCTCGATCGGATATAATCCTCTTAGGCATGCCATGCATCCTCAGAATCTCACTGATGAAAACTCTAGCTATGTCAGGTGCCTGATACGTTGTACGCACAAGAATAAAGTGAGCACTCTTTGTCAGAGTGTCTACTACTATGAAAATCGAGTCATGTCTTCTTGCCGTCAGTGGCAATCCATCAATAAAATCCATTGAAATAACCTCCCATTTCGATTCCAGAATTGCATGTGGTTGTAGTAATCCTGCTGGGTGTCTATGTTTAGCCTTTACCTACTGACATTCTAGATATCTGTCCACATAGTTGACTATGTCTACGTTTAATCCCTTCTAGAAGAATAAGGGTTTAAGGTATGCCCTCATCTTCGTGACTCCGGGATGAGCCATGTAAACTACTCTATGAGCTTCGTTCAGGATCAACATCCTCAACTCGTCATTCCGTGGTACGTAGATATGATTTTTAAACCTCAATAAACCATCGCTATCAAAAGAAAATCCTTCAAATCATGGTACCATCATTGTGTTTTGTCCAATAAAACCCTCAACCTCTTTGTACCAATCATCATCACATTATAAAGTTAGTATCTTTTCACGTAGATTCATCTGAAGAGGCAACACTGAAAAGATGCGTGGTCTCTGACTCAATGCATCCACCACTCAGTTCATTGTTCCTTTTATGTAAGTAATCTCTAAGTCGTACTCGCTAAGCAATTCCGACCAACCTCGTTGCCGTGCGTTCAAGTCACTTTGAGTAAATATGTGTTGTAGTCCACAATGGTCAGTCCTTAGTTCAAATTTTCGTCCAACAAGGTAGTGTCTCCAACCTTCAAGGCATATACGATGGCTAATAACTCCAAATCGTGCGTTGTGTAGTTCTCCTCATGCCTTCTCAGTTTCCTCGAAATGTAAGCGATCACTCGTCCGTCTTGCAACAAGACTCCGCCTAAGACTTCCTTGGATGCATCAGTGGATACCAAGAATTCCATGTCCATGTCAGGGACCTTTAGTATTGGTGCTGTTGTCAACAATTCCTTGAGCCTCCAAAATGCTTCCATGCATTCTCGGTCCATACAAACTTCTTGTTCTTCTTCTGCAACTCGGTGATCGGATTTTCTATCTTCGAAAATCCCTCGACAAACCGTCGATAGTATCCTGCTAAACCCATGAAGCTACGCACTTTCGATACATTCGTCGGTGCAGGCCATTCCATGATAGCCTCAACCATGGCTGGATCCATGGCGATGCCTTCGTCGGAGATGACATGCCCTAAGTAGTGAATCTTCTTATGATAAAATGAGCATTTGGGAAACTTCCCATATAATTTGTGCTCTCGCAGACACTGTAGTACCAAGTGAAAGTGCTCGTCATGCTCCTCTGTCGTCCGAGATTATATCAAAATATCATCAATGAATACTTGGACGAACTTGTCCAAGTACTCGCGGAACACCCCATTCATCAAACTCATAAATACCCCTGGGGCATTTGTTAGTCCAAACGATAAAACAATAAACTCGTAATGTCCAAACCTCATCTTAACAACGGTCTTAGGGATGTCATCCTCCTTGATCAGTAACTGGTGATACCCTGATCGCAAATCAATCTTGGAGAACACTGTTTCCCCCTTCTTTTGATCGAACAGATCATCAATCCTTGGAAACAGATATTGATTCTTGATCGTGGCCTTGTTCAATTGACGGTAGTCAATGTAGAGCCTCCATGATCCATCATTCCTTCGTATGAAAATAATAGGTGCAGCCCATGGTGACACACTAGGACGTATCAATCCTAGGTCCAACAACTCCTTCAGTTATATTTTCAACTCTTGTAACTCCAGGGGCGACATCCGATAAGGTGTTCTTTCTATCAGTTCAGTCCCTGGTTTTAGGTCTATGGTAAACTCCAATTCCCTCTCCGGTGGAATCCCAGGTAACTCCTTTGGAAATACATCCACAAACTCTCTCACCACTGGAAGGTGTTCTAGACCCTCTGCTACTCCCTTCTCGTTTAACGCAAGGATCGCATAAAGCTTGCAACCCTTACGCATGCTATTCTGAAGTTGCAAGGAATAGATGAACCTTAGGGACATTCCCTTGTTCCATCCTACAATCACACATCTCTCTCCCTCATCATCGACCAAGCTCATCCGTTTCATATTACAGTTGAGTATCGCCTCATGCGATTCCAACTAGTCCATACCAATCACGACATCATAAGATCCTAAAATCGTGACGTACATGTTGGCCCTAGTGACAAACTCTCCCAGGTTAAGGATACATCATGTAACCCTTCCTCAAACCTTTTGTTTGGCTCCCAAATCCATCTCCACGAAGCCTAACTCATCCTATTCGATTGCCTTTACCTTAATCCTTTTTAGTGCTGCACCAGAAATGAAACTCTCGGTAGCACCGAGATCTTTCAAAATACTAAGGGTCTGGTCAATGACGGTACCTATCGTCTCAAGCATAGTCAATTTATGCTCTGATAGGTGGTTGTTCATCGTTGCATGTATTCGATGGGCCTTGCCCATATCTTTCATGGTAGTGGGTCTGTTTGATCTAGACGCTCTGGTCCTCTCCACAGGGCAGTCACGCTGGTAGGGTGTCTCCCCACATGTCCAACACCCCTTCTTCAGTCCAGTACTCCTAGAGCCCGAAGCTGAACATGAATTCTAACAAAGAGGCCCAACTCAAACTTCTTGACCTTATGTTTCTGGGTAACTTGGTGTGGAGCATATCAAGCAGCTCCAAAATGGGCCTCATACTCGGGCACCGGGCAAATTCCTTGTCGTAAGGCGTCGAACTCGTTGAGTTGACGCTTAATGCATTTCTCGGAAAGATACCTCCCCTGGAACCATCCCTGAACCGTTCCCATGACATGTCATCGATGGCCATTTTCTAAAGGGGCAGGAGTGTCTTCTGCCAAAATGGAGCGCTCCCCTTCAGTCGAAAGACCACCATGTGGACCTTCATGCTAGAGGTCGTGTACGTGAAGTGTGAAGCACATGCCTTTCTCTACAACTATTATTCGACGAAACCAAAGTCCATGACACTCATGGATGCTAGAACTCATCTATCTCGAGATCTTGCAAGATGCTAATGGTACTAGCTATTGCATGTTGGGGACCCTCAGGGGCGCCCTCTAAATGTGATCTCCATAAGGACACGTTAAGGTTTTTACTTATTGCAAGGGTTAAGACTCACAAGTTTACTGCAGTGGAAATCTTGGTGATCCACAGTCGCAGAGTTGAACCCGCTCTAATACCATGTGTAACAAACCTCCCATTTAGTTACGACAACATCCTCTCATAACAAGTGCAAATTTTTTTTGTGTGTACGTGTGTACAAGGGTAATAAAGACATTATACTCTGTGTCACAACATGACGATGAACAAGGTGCAAGAAACTCACGCAACAACAACATGACAACCCAACACAAGCACATCAATCACTTGGAAGCAGTGTACAACATTCAACCTACAAGAATAAGAACGACTACCCCCACGTCCTACCCTACAAAGGTTAGGACCTCCAGGACACATAAGCAACGCTCAAGCCCAGGTTCCCATTGATCTTGACCATTTAAGGTCTCAGGGCTGGCGACTGTTCTGAGGAACAAGTAGGTGTCTACATCCCTCCCGACACAAGAAGACCAAGCCTACTAAGCTAAGGCAATCATCCCAACCACCCTACGCACCCAAAACAATTACTCCAGTAACTAGAACCTCTTACAGTTATCAACCAAGCACAGTAAACGTTTACTAACCAAGTACAAACCTAAATTAAAATGAACATAAACACCCTCCACAGGAAGTGCAAAAAAAAATCGTTGAACAACATTCCAGTAATAAAATGCTTCCATTCAAAAATCGCAGACATCAACTTCCAACCATAATACGTTTTCATTATAAAATAGCACACAAACCTCCAGTAATAAAACAATTTCAATATAAAATTTCAGACAGAACTTCAATAAGTCTATTCAATGCCAAAATACCAAATGGAAAAGATGCATACATGAGATTAAATCATTTTCCAGCTAGAATACCCATCCAATGCAGACAACAGTGAGAGCGCAAAGACCCCACGTAAAAGGGCATGGAATGGTTGCATGGATAACCAACACTACGCAAGAATTCCATACACAGAGACACTTTTTGCTAGAAGTCACAAACAACAATCAAACACGGACAATGACAGAGGTAGACGGTTGACGTGATCGTCCTTCGCTCATCATCCTCACACAGAAAAGAAGGGCTTTGAGATCCATAGGTATTTTAACACTAAGGCGACAACTGTAGATCAGGCTCCTAGCCGACTGCTTAGGCGAGGACTGGTGAGTTAGGGATGAAGGCTAATCCACCACGCAGGTCACAAACAACACAACGAGGTGGTCATGACATGTGAGAAAATGAAGGTCATGGGAAACCAACCAACCAATCAATCAGCTAGGCTTACAAAAATTTCAATCAAGAAACTAGACAACCCATTACCTACCCAATAAAAAAGTAGATCTGAATCATAAATCCTACAACAATCTACCATTATAATGAAGAAAGCGTACCATTACCTGTTCTCCCACTCTGAGTGACGTCCGCATGCTCCGTGCAACTCCCACTCGTCGACCATCGAGACTTCATCGGTACCTCCCAGCCAATGCTAGGGGTACACTTCTTCCCCCTTAGCCCCCCGAGCCGCAAAGGGGCCATGCACACCATCCAAAGATCTCGTCTAGCTCCCAGCTTGCCTCGCAACGTCGAGCTACCACTCCTCTCCGAGTTGGGTATCCCAACTCCCACAAGTAAATCAGTCAAGTAGATATTTCTGCAGTGTAACTTAAGGGATATTTCCCTTTGTTGAGAAGTACTGAGAGGGGGGGTGAATCAGTATCTTGAGAAATCAATTGATTTTCTCTTTTCTTTCACTGAAAACCTTAAGCTACTTTGTAGAGACCAGCTATTGTATAGTCTTAAGAAAATAAGAGCGCATCCAGAGATCTTATTATGAATTTCTTCATTCATCAGATGTCTGTTAAGCAGTAATTCAGTGCAGTAATAACAAAATAAATCAACGCACATGAGTAAGACACATGAACACCAGGATTTAAGGTGGAAACCCAAATCGGGAGAAAACCACCGTTGCCATTGTCTCTGTCTTCAATAATTATTATTAAGAAAAAGTTTTACAACATTGTACTAGTGCAGACTCATACTAGTATGCAGGCTTCTACCTGCAGAACGCTGCAACCTTCTCTCATTTACCAGCCTTTCCTGGAAGGGAGCTTCAACCCCTTGAAAATAGCACCAGTTTATACTGGTAGGATGCCTCTACTAAAGGCTTTAACCCTCAGACTCACTGCTGACAGCATTTCATCAATTTTCACACTGAATCAGGCAGTTTCAACCCCGGATTCATATGTGTTCTATGCGCTGGCCATCATCTTCTTTTAGAAGAGAAAGTTCTGGAATCTTATTAATACTTGTATCCCAAAATCACATCAATACACAATTTTCTAGTGGCTATAACAACAACTGCAATTATCTCTAAAACAATCACAGATCTACTGGCTGCAAGGCAGTTGCAAAAGCCTCCTGAACACACATTAAACAAGACAGTAAACCTGGAGATGATGCCTCAGCTCTCCTAGTTGCTAAAACCACATAATAGAACTCTCTGTCAATATAGATCTTCCACCCAACTGTCACAATGAGGTTCCTCCCTCCTCAAACCTTCCCTGCAGCCTGCACAAATGACCTCAGCGACCTGTAGATGTCCCTACGGTCAGAAAATGGCCTCCACGTCCTACAAAAAGACCACTGCGACCTGTCAAAATCCTTACCGCCCCCCTTTGCTTGTAGACCTGCAGTAGAAAAGGGCATCGACCCCTTCTTAAGACCATGGGCCAAAACCACTCAATGCTAATGGCGTGCCTTTGGTTTTCTCCACGAGGCTCTTCAATCTTCGACTGGGGGGTTAAGATCTCGGCATAATGAACCAATAATGCGAAGGGAAAAATAGGGTCCCTATTGCTCTGGGTCCATGTTTCTTTCTCTGGGGAAATCGGGTCCCACATAAAAATTTTGAATTAAACCTACGTGCCCATCCCACGGTTGTTACCACGATCCCTTACCTTATGCAATCTGACGAATTTCAAGCTTACTGTACCTGAGCACCCCAAAATCTATCCATAGATCATCACAGAGTTGCCTATCAATACCCCAATTGCTCTGGGTATTCTTCTCCTGAGAGAGTATCACCAAAACTCCACCATACACTTGTTTTTTTATTTTTTCTTCTTCATACATTATATTTATACATGAAAACTCTTCTTCTTCCTTTGTCTCATCCTTTTCCATCAATGACAATATTTCCAACAATCTCCCCCTTTGTCATTGATGGAAATATTCTTCCTCTGTCTTTTTCCTCCCCCTTTGACATCAATGGCAAAGAGTGGACAATACCATGCTCCCCCTGAGATCATGCTCCTCTTTCAATTACATTGGAACTGGTGCTTCTGGTTCCAGCTTATTCAACAATTGGATGCTCCTTCAATTGAGGGAATGTTGCTTACTTCAACAACTTATGTAAATGATGTTGGTTCCAACTCTAGGCTTCTACTGATGGTTAGGCTTCGGCTTTTGCATTGGCCATTCTGCTACTTCAATTGCTCTTGGGAATGATCCTGGTTCAACCAGTGCTGCTCGGGCAGCTCCTTATTCAATTTATTTTTGGTTTAACTGATGTTGCTGGGGCTGTAGGGAATAATAATAATAATTTTGTTCAATTGCTTGGAATGATGTTGTTGGGGATGTTGGGATTTATGCTCTTTGTTATGTAGCTCTAACTGCTTATGTACATTTTGTTTTATTGTTGATGCTGAAAATGAAACTAGAAATAATGCTCTTTCTACTGGTGCTGGAAATGAGACTAGAACTGCTAGAGGAACTGATGATGCAAATACTGGTTCTACTAGTGGTTGATAGGGCTGTTGGTTGTTCTGCTTTTGTTGGGCCTCCTTGTTCTTGTGCCACCTTTGCTAGAAATCCTTGTGCTGATACTGATGGGAATCCCGTTTCAACTTCTGATGGAACTTCTTATTTTCAAATGATACCGGGAATTCAGCTGGTTAAACTACCGCTCCTGGTAATTATGCTCCTTCAACTTATGCTTTTTGAAATGTGATCCTGATTTAACTGGTGTTGATGGGGATGCTGATGAAGCTGGTGCTGCTTCTTCAACTGCTTATAGAGCTGCTTCTGCTTAATAATAATAATAATTCTAGTTTGTGATGATGGTAATGAACCTGGAACTGAGGAAGCTAGGAATCCAATTTGAATTGTTGATGCTGGTACTGCTCTTAGAACTGCTACGGGTAATGCTGCCAGGAATGAGGCTTATTCAATTGATGTTGCAGATGCTCTTGGAACTTAGGCTAGTAATTATGATCCTGGTTTAATTGCTGCTGTTGGGAAGTATCCTCGTGCCTGTTCTTGTGCAGCTTGAGATGCTTCTCCTTCGACTGGTGCTCTTGGTTCTAATAATTATGCCGGGAATCCTGGATCTACGCATATTCATAATAATCCTTTTCATATGACCAAGGCTCCCCCTTAGCCAGAGAATTTAGAGATGCTCATCAGCACCTTACAACCAATTGAGGCTTCTGTACTTAAGTAGACCTGATCCTCTGCATG
This sequence comes from Picea mariana, assembly GCA_032191745.1. Lineage (NCBI taxonomy): Eukaryota > Viridiplantae > Streptophyta > Pinopsida > Pinales > Pinaceae > Picea > Picea mariana. The sequence goes on from JASDQU010323982.1 coordinate 12,482, forward strand.
GCAGAGACTACTCCCAGTTTTTGTCGGAGATATTCGAACGCTTCCCTGAGTAGAGGTTTGGTAAATATATCAGCAACTTGTTCTTTGGAGGAAACATACTCCAATTTCACCTTTTTCTCAAGCACTTGTTCTCGTAAGAAGTGATATTTGATGGGAATGTGCTTGGTCTTGGAATGAATAACAAGATTCTTTAAGATACTGATGGCACTTGTATTATCACACATAATAGAGACAGGGGGTGAACATTTGATTTGAAAATCTTGAAGGGTTTGCATCATCCAAAGAAGTTGAGTGCAACATGATGCTGCAGCCACATATTTTGCTTCTGTTGTAGATAAGGCAATGGAAATTTGTTTCTTGCTGAACCAAGATACTAACCAGGGCCCCATGTAGAATGCACCACCACTAGTGATTTTGCGATCATCAACACTTCCAGCCCAATCTACATCAGTGTATGCATGAAGAGTAATATCAACATTCTTTGGAT
>JASDQU010323983.1:0-12968 GCA_032191745.1 Picea mariana
TGCTATTTTTAGTGGTTTACTAAAAATAATCTCGGTTTTAGGGATTAGGGTTTTGGTATCTACGGAATACCTAAAAACATTGTATATATTGTATAGTGAATGGTGAAATTAGATATAATGAATATAAGAAAGGTTTTCCCGGTTGAGGGTTTCTTGTATAAAATCTCTGTGTACTCTGTGTATGAGCCATTGATTAAAGTTTGTTTTGCTTAAGAATCTATATGCATTGCTTTACTTCACAGGTTTAAAACTTACAACACAAAGACTAGACACTTGTGCAGTGGGAGATCATTCAGAAAGATTCCTCTTGCAAACCTATTTAAGTAGAGTTACGGGCCATTAACACAAGATAAAGGATTCTACAGTGGAGAAGAAGCAAAGAAATCAGACGAAGAGTATTCAGAGTTTAGAAGGGCAGAGGAAGTAGAGACTGAAGAACCTCACTGAGAAGAACCAGGAACTTCAGGTATTGTGCCTACTGTCGAAGTAAGTATTGTTATTCCTGTTGTTGTTTTAGCAACACCAAGTAACTAGAGTAATCAGAGCACTCAGAGTACTTTCACAAGCAGTTTAGTACAGACTTAGTCGAGAAACCAAGGAAAATTAATGGCATATGAAATGAGGTTACCTATTTTCAGAGGAGATGGATCTGAGGATCCTGACCATCACTGGTTCTTATGTGAAGCTGTATGGAGCATTAAGCAAGTCACTGATGAAGATGTTAAGAGAGATCAATTTAGTACTACCTTGAGAGATCGTGCACTGAGCTGGTATATGAAGTTTGTTACAACATCTAGACATCCTAGAGCGTTGAATGACATTAAGAATGCGTTGGGTGAAGAGTTCAAGAAGCCTAATTCAGAGTCGCAGTGCATTACATAGTTGAAGGAAATCAAACAGAAGTTGACTGCCTATTTGGGAATTTGATCATAGGTTTAATACCTTGACATGTTGTTTAAGTTTTTAGATTCCAGACGAACAACATAAGGAATGGTTCATCATTGCCTTCATGACACACATTAGAGTTCCTCTAATGCAACAGAAGATCGCTTTGTAGGCTGAAGCATTAGAAATTTCCATGAAACTAGAAGCATGACCTGTAGGAGTATCCAGTCCAGGTATGAGTCAAATTCTGAATCAATTAACTAGTTTATCTTAACAGGTTGAAGACATGAAGAAAGACAGAAGAAAAGAGAAAAGATAAGACATCTGGTGTATCAGATGTAAAGTAGAGGGCCATGACAAAGATCATTGTCCTTTATTTAATGAATACTTAGCCTTTGGAGCCCCTAACCCTTTGAAGCAGGCTACTTTATCATGGTGTGAGGTATGTAGAACTAGACATTGCCCTGGTGAATGTTATTATATGCAGAAATATGTCCAGACACCCACCAATCTTTATTGTACATTCTGTAAATCTATGGGCATGATGAGAAGGACTATAGGGATTATGACCTCATGCATGAAATATCAAGGGATGCATATAGAATTCAAGGAGAATTACAACCAGAAGGGAATGTTGCGCAGTTTAATTCCCTAGGAATAGAAAGTTTCAATCCTCGTGATGGGTTTAGAGAAAGAGGATGAGGACGAGGCATGGGTCGAGGTCGAGGTCATATTATTTGCTACAATTGTGCCCAACCAGGTCATTTGGCAAGGGATTGTCAGAACCCTTGTACTACTTGTAGCTACTGTAATTTATTTGACCATGTCATTGAAGACTGTCTAGTATTGTTAGCTAAAGTTCAGGAAAGACGAGGTGGAAACCAACAAGTCCAACTAATATCAATTGAACCTCATGGTGAGGAACCCAGAGTCATTTTTATTACTAGAGGAGGCACTGTCACATGAGAAGATAGGGTGACTCCAAGAAAGACTACAAATGGATCATGGATTACAAAACCTTCAGAGAAGGTGCCACTATTTGATCCAAGGAAAGAAAAGCATACTTTTGAAGAAGCAAGAAGAGAATTTGTAAGTGAACATGCTTCTTCATCTAGGGAACAATCATAAGTAAGGGAATCTGAAATGCCTCCAACATTTGATCAGTCTGCCCCACCTAGACAAGGAAAAGAGGTAAGCAAGCTTGTGGACTTCTTGTATACTTGTATTGATTTGATTAAATATGAAAGAGTTGTGCAAGAACTACAACACCTAATAAGACATTATGAAATTGAAAGAGTATATCCTCTGTTCAGTAGAGTTGTGAATCAAGTATCTAGAAAAAGGAGTACAAGCAAGGAACTACACCTTAGTGCTTAGATTGGAGACTACGACATGGACTATGTAGTCCTCGACCTGGGATGAGAAGTAAATGTTATGACAAAGTAGACTTGGGAATTGTTGGGAAAACCTAAATTTATTTACTCTCCTATTAGGCTCAGTATGGCTAATCAGCAGGAGATGAGCCCCTTTGGAAGACTAGACCATGTCCATGTGGACATCGACAGAGTGAGGAAATTTGCAAACTTCGAAGTGATCGAGATTGTTGATGATAACTGTCCCTATTCTGCATTGTTGGGTATTGATTGGGATTTCAACAATTTGACTGTTATTGACCCGAAAAATAGAAGAATGAGATTTGAAGGTGATGGCCTTATGGTCATTGAACCTCTTGATCTTGATGAAGGTCATAGATACATAGAACCTATAAGAGAAGAAGATCACGCCTATGAGCTAGAGAACATCTATAAACTGACAACAGGACAACAAGATTATATTAATCCTACAATAGATGGAAATCTAAGTTAGAAAAGTGAAAGTGCATGCTCGTCAGATTCAGAAGAAGCATTGGAAAATTTGGCAGAACATAATGTATGAAGTCTCTACGCGGAGGTGTGCCAGATTGACTAAGGCAATTCGCCGGATTAGCACAGAAGTAAGTAATATTCCTACATTTGATGGCTTGAATAATTTAGAGACATTTCTATTTGAATTTGAAGGAATTGTACCAGTACAACAGAGGTTGTTGGCGCTAGATGAAGCCTTGAAAGCAACTCTAACTATATGGTGGGGAACACATAAGAAGAACATCGCGGAGTGGGTACAATGTCGCACCTTGTTGACAGTGTGCTTTTCAAACCAAGTTGAAGGTTGCGATGTTTGGTACATAGGTCAGAGTTGTCCTAAGGACCATGTGCGAAGTTGTGAGGAAGCCTGGAGCAACATTCTTAAAGAACAATGGGTACATAATTTCATTAACACCTTAGATATTACGCCTATCAACTGGTATCTTTAAGAAGAACAACGCTTAGTCACTACAGATTGGTATGGTATGAACCAAAAATTTATAGCTATGTTCCTATTTGAAAGTCAGTACCCCACAATAGATCAGGCTTTACAAATTGTAAGACAAAGGGTCTTTGAGGAGGCACCTAACCCCCCTCTTGAACAAGAAGAAAATGAATGGACTGCGCCTCTTCAGCGATGACAGGGTTGTTATAATATTAATGTTGACGAGGATGATGACCTTAGGAATGTGAAAATTTCATAAACTAAAGGACAAAGAGATATATAAGGGCTAGGGATTGAATTACCTTTTGTTGGGAAGCCTATTAAAATTAAGAAGGTTAATATTGGAACAGAGCAGGCACCTAAGTTGGAAAATATTGGAGACTATTGGGATGATGCTACTATTAGTAAGATTACAAACTATTGCATGAGTATCAAGACTTGTTTCTGACCAAGTTCACAGACATGAAGGGCATTAAAGGGCCCATGGGATAAATGAAGATTCCTTTGGAAGCAGATGCAAGGCCTGTCAAGCAGAGGCCTTACAAATTGAATCTCGAGTACAAGCAGAAAGTTAAGACTGAATTAGATAGAATGCTAGAAGTAGGAATTATAGAACCAGTTGAAGAATCTGAATGGATCATCCCTATGGTGATCCAATATAAGAAGACATGAGAAATCAGAATCTGTGTAGATCTAAGGAAATTGAATGATGCATGTTTACATGATCAATTTCCTACACCTTTTACTGATGAAGTTATAGATAATGTAGGATCATAGGAAGTTTATTCATTCACAGATGGATTTTCAGGCTATCACCAGATCAAAATTGCTAAGGAGGACAAACATAAGACTACATTTGCAACATAATAGGGTTCTTTTCAATACACTGTGATGCCTTTTGGTTTGAAGAATGCACCAACTATCTCTTCCAGGGTGGTGGTCAAAGAATCTAAGGAATTCTTACATAAATGTTTGGAGGAATACTTTGATGACTGGATCGTTTTTAGTATATTAAAAGATCATATTGAATGTTTGAGATTAATGTTGGATAAGTGCAGGTAATGTTAGATTACCCTGAACTTGAAGAAGTGTATTTTATTTTCACCTTTTGGAGTGTTGTTAGGACACATTGTGTGTAAGCAGGGGTTTTGGTAGATCCTTCCAAGATTGCTTTCATTGTTGATCTACCTATTCCTACTTTGGTTAGACAGTTGCGCATTGCATTGGGACACATTGGATACTATAGAAAGTTTTTTAAGGGTTATGCACAGATAATAACACCTATGGAGAAGATATTAAATAAGGATAGTAAGTTTCAATGGAAAGAGGAATGCAAGCAGAGCTTCGACACATTAAAGCATAAAATGATTGGTGCGCCTATTTTTTTTTTTTCCAGTTTGGAGTAAGGAATTCCAAGTTCATGTCGATGCTTCATCCATTGCATTAGGAACATTTTTAGTATATCCAGGTGCAGGAGATATTGACGACCCTATAGCATTTGCTAGCAGGAAGCTTTCTACATATTAAATGAATTATACTACCACTGAAAGAGAAGGCTTAGCTATGGTATATGCACTGCAAAAGTTTAGACACTACTTGTTGGGAGGACATTTTAATATGTTTACTAATCATTCTACATTGAATTACTTAGTCAACAAGCCAGTGTTGGGGGGAAGAATATGAAGATGGCTATTATTATTCTAGGAGTATGAATTTCAGATTGTGGTCAAGCCAGGAAGAATAAATAAGGGACATGACCACTTATCTAGGTTAGAACATGGAGAGGAACCTACTAGTTTGGATGATACACTACTAGATTCACAGTTGCTGGCCATTACAAAATTCGATGATCACTTTGCCAAGATAGAGCAGTTCCTGTCCACGGGAATGGCAACTCGCGAGTATACAATTATTCAGAAGAAACAGTTGGTATTCTGTGTTGCATATTTTCAACTTATAGCTAGACAATTATATAATATGGGACCAAATGAGATCTTAAGAAGATGTGTTATGGAGTCAGAAATACCATTGACTCTTGTATAATCACATGAAGGCATCGTAGGAGGACATTATGCAGGGAAAGAAACAACGTAGAAGGTTCTCAGAGCTGACCTCTGGTGGCCCACTTTACATAAGGATGCTAAGGAATACTACAAAGCCTGCGATGTATGTCAAAGAGTAGGGAAGCCTTCTAGAAGGGATGAGATGCCTTTAGCACCTCAGCTAACTTTACAGGAATTTGAGAAATGGGCTATTGACTTTGTGGGACCTATCAACCCACCAGGAAAGTGCACAGGAGCTTGATATATCATCACTGCTACAGAGTATTTGACCAAATGGGAAGAAACAAGAGTAGTTAAAGACTGTAGTGCAGCTATAGCTGCGCGGTTCATCTTTGATGATATCATAACCAGATTTGGATGGCCAAAGATACTTATAAGTTATCAAGGCACAAACTTCATTAAAAAAAATATTAAATCCTTGACTCATGAGTTCAAAGTTCACCATCAGAAGAGCACACCATATCACCCACAGGCAAATGGTACAGTCGAAGCTTTGAATAAGATTTTGGAGACAACGTTGACTAAGATTTGCAATGTAAACAAAGATGATTGGAATTTGAGAATTCCAGCAGTGTTATGGGCTTATCAAACTACATGCAAAAATTTAACAACGCGGACTCACTTCAAGTTAGTTTATGGCCAGGAAGCAGTGGTACCTATGGAATATTTGGTTCCTAGTTTAAGAATTGAAACATTTACAGGTATGGATGACACCAGTGTTGTTCAAGACAGGATCGTGCAGTTGATGGAACTAGAGGAAGACATGTTCATTGCAGTATTTCATCAATAGGTACAAAAAGAACGAGAAAAGGCTTACCATGACAGACATATCAAGAAGAAAGCATTTAAACAAGGAGATTTGGTACTTTTATATGACAACAAGTTCATGAAGCATCCAAGAAAGTTCATGACACATTGTCTTGGGCCATTCGAGGTTGTCTATGTTACAGAAGGTGCATTTGTGCAATTGAAGACTCTTAATGGAGAATGGAAGGATGGTTTAGTAAATGGGAGCCGGTTGAAGATGTATTGTGACAACCAACTGCCTCGCAGCTCTCAGTAAAAGCAAAGGAAGAAGGGTCTAGGTACCAGGTCCAGTTGAAATTGGGTACTAGACACATAAAATATAGTATGCACACAATAGGGAGGGACAGAGTAGAAAGTGTAGGCTACTCCGCGCAGTCTGCAGTCGAAGTAATACAAAAGGCTCAACCTTCCAGTGACTCGGGACGAGTCACATGTGAGTGTTGGGGACTTGTTGGCCCTTGGTCATGTATTAAGAAAGAAAGTGAAGATTAAGGAAGAATAAAGACAAAGTATGAAGTGTGCATAAGGTACAAAAACCAAGGAAGGATCGAAGTGGTAAAGAAGCATAAAAGAAGGAACGAAGTAAAGGAAAGCAAGTCGTTGAAAGAGAAGATGAAGGAAGATAAAGCAACAAAGAATATATATCGTGGACAAGTCAGCAAGTGTAAGAAGACACTAATGGGTGATTTGGAGCACCTCGTGGAGAAGAAGGAATAACAGGTCGATGAATTCCTTAAAATGAGGGTTATGTGGACCTAGGGTTTTGGCACCTGGGCTTCGGTCTAGGGTTTTCTAAGAGTCATGGAATGTATAAATAGAGGTCTAGAAGAGTTGAGAGGAGAGGAAAGAGTGGTATTGATATGTAAGAGTGTTATATTTTAGGGAATTCTTGTATTTTAGGTCTTCGGTTGGGTGTGAAGATCAACTCTGCAACTGGGTGCGCGGGGGTAGGAAATAAAGATGAAGAGAGAGAGGGATCTGCAACTGAGTGCGCATATAGAACTATATATCTTCATATATTCTATAAATAAACACATTTATGTGGACATAGCCCTATGGAGAGGGTGAACCACGTAAAATCTTGTTGTTCCATGTGTTTGATGCTTTGTTATTTGCTATCTTTTACATTGTTATTGCACTGTTATTTTTCCTGTTGAAGATAAGAAGATATAACTTACTTTGTGAAGTTAAGAATAATACTGTTAAGAATATCTAGGCTATTTTGTGTCGTTGTTTTGGAATCATATTGCATTTCCCATGGTTGTAGACACCTGTTTCCTACAACCCCCATATTGCTACTTCGGGTGAGACTTCATCTACTTCGTAGGTGTTTCCGAAAGGGTCGGTAGTTGGGGTTTTGTTGGTGCATTGTTAAGCGTTGAACCCTGGGTCTGCCCGTATGCCAACAAATGGTTTTGTTGTTGGGACTGGGATCTTCTTGAGGGAATGTCAAGGTGGTTTCCATCGTAGAAAAAAATTCAGAAGTGGATAGAAGAACAAGAAAGGGACTTCGCCGAAGCTCAGAACAAGAATCCTAGAATTAGTACAGAAGACTGGTTGGGAAGGTACACATTTACTGATTTGAACAAGATTTTCTTTGCAGAAGTTCATCAAAAGTTGTACGAGTGGTTAGTCAGACTAGAAGACACTCAGTTTGAAATCAGATCTAGACCACCTGTGGTTTGGACATCAATGTTGATTAAGAAAGTCAAGAAAGTTCATAACACTGTGTTCAAGGGCAATGGATCTTTGGTTTGACAACACTATTGGAGGGTACATTATTGAATTTTCTATTGACAGAGTGGAATCATATAGTCAAGCAGAGAGGTATTTCTTCAAGGGACCTAGAGGAAAGATTCTACACTTTTTGAAGTTGAAGATTAAGATGCTATTGCATGAGAAGAACATCTTGAAGATACAATAATCAATTGGATCGTAAAGCTAATGTTCAAGAATTCAGACAATGACAGTGACATAGAGACTGGACACACGTGTAGTTGGAGATCATTCATAAAGATTCCTCTTGCGAACTTGTTTAAGAAGATTTACAGGCCATTAGCACAAGACGAAAGATTCTACAGTGGAGAAGAAGAAGAGAAATCAGACGAAGCGTATTCGGAGCTCGCAAGGGAAGAGGAAGTAGAGACTGAAGAACCTCACTGAGAAGAACTAGGAACTTCAGGTACTGCGCCTACTGTTGAAGTAAGTATTTATATTCCTCCTGTTGTTTTAGCAACACCAAGTAACCAAAGTAACCAAAGTAACCAGAGTAACCAGAGTAATCAGAGCACTCAGAGTATTGCCACAAGCAGTTTAGTACAAACTTAGTCGAGAAACCAAGGGAAATCAATGACATATGAAATGAGGTTACCAATTTTCAGAGGAGATGGATATGAGGATACTGACCAACAATGGTTCTTATGTGAAGCTGTATGGAGCATTAAGCAAGTCACCAATGAAGATGTTAAGAGAGCTCGGTTTAGTACTACCTTGAGAGATCATGCACTGAGATGGTATATGAAGCTTGCTACAACATCTAGACATCCTAGAGCGTTGAATGACATTAAGACTTCATTGAGTCCAGAGTTCAAGAAGCCTAAGTCAGAGTCATAGTGCATGACAGATTTGAAGGAAATCAAGCAGAAGGTGACTAAACCTATTTGGGAATTTGATCAGAGGTTTAAGACCTTGACAGGCCATTTAAGTTTTCAGATTCCAGACGAACAACATAAGGAATGGTTCATCGTTGCCCTCCTTCCACACATTAGAGTTCCTCTAATGCAACAAAAGGTCACTTATCAGGTTGAAGCATTAGAAATTTCCATGAAACTAGAAGCACCACCTGTAGGAGAATCCAGTCCAGGTATGAGTCAGATTTTGAATCAATTAACTAGTTTATCTTTACAGGTTGAAGACATGAAGAAAGACAGAGGAAAAGAGAAAAGAGAATACATCTGGTGTATCAGATGTAAAGCAGAGGGACATGAAAAAGAGAATTGTCCTTTATTTAATGAATACTTGGCCGCTGGAGCCCCTAAGCCTTTGAAGCATGCTACTTTACCATGGTGTGAGGTATGTAGAGCTAGACATCGCCCTGGTGAATGTTATTATATGTCCAGACACCCACCAATATTTATTGTACATTCTGTAAATTTGTGGGCATGATGAGAAGGACTGTAGGGCTTATGACCTCATGCATGAAAGATCAAGGGATGCATATAGAATTCAAGGAGAATTACAACTAGAAGGGAATGTTGCTCAATTCAATTCCTCAGGAAGAGGAAGCTTCAACCCTCGCGGTGGGTTCAGAGGAAGAGGATGAGGAGGAGGCATGGGTCGAGGTTGAGGTCAGATTATTTGCTACAACTGTGCCCATCCAGGTCATTTAGCAAGGGATTGTCAAAACCCTTGTACTACTTGCAGCTACTATAATTCATTTGACCATGCCATTGAAGATTGTCCAGTATTGTTAGCTAAAGTTCAGGAAAGACGAGGTGGAAACCAACAAGTCCAACTAATATCACCTGAACCTCATGGTGAGGAACCCAGATTCACTGTTATTACTAGAGGAGGAGTTGTCACAGGAGAAGATAGGGTGACTCCAAGAAAGACTACATATGGATCATGGATCATAAAATCTTCAATGAAGGCACCATTGTTTGATCCAAGGAAAGAAAAGAATACTTTTGAAGAAGCAAGAAGAGAATTTGTAGGTGAACATGCTTCTTCATCTAGGGCACAATCGGAAGTAAGGGAATGTGAAGTGATTCCAACATTTGATCAGTCTACCCCACCTAGATAAGGAAAAGAGGTAAGAAATCTTGTGGAATTATTGTATACTTGTATTGATTTGATTCAAGATGAAAGAGTTGTGCAGGAACTACAACACCTGATAAGACAGTATGAAATTGAAAGAATATATCCTCTACTGAGTAGAGTTGTGAATCAAGAATCTAGAAAAAGGAGGACAAGCAAGGAACTGCACCTTAGTGCTCAGATTGGAGACTACAACATGGACTATGTGGTCCTCGACCTAGGATCAGTTGTAAATTTTATGACGAAGCAGACTTGGGCATTGATGGGAAAACCTAAATTGATTTACTCTCTTGTTAGGCTCAGGATGGCTAATCAGTAGGCAGTGAGCCCCTTTGGAGATATTGACCACCCTATAACATTTGCTAGCAGGAAGCTTTCTACAACTGAAATGAATTATACTACCACTGAAAGAGAAGAATTAGCTATGGTATATGCATTGCAGAAGTTTAGACACTACTTGTTGGGAGGACATTTTAAGATGTTTATTGATCATTCTGCATTGAAGTACTTAGTCAACAAGCCAATGTTGGGGGGAAGAATATACAGATGGCTATTATTATTCCAAGAGTATGACTTTGATATTGTGGTCAAGCTAGGAAGAATGAATAAGGGACCTGACCACTTATCGAGGTTATAACATGGAGAGGAACCTACCAGTTTGGATGATACACTACCAGATGCGCAGTTTTTGTCCATCAGGAAATTCTATGATCACTTCACCGAGATAGTCAATTTCCTGTCCACAGGAATGGCACCTCGCGAGTATACAGTTATTCAGAAGAAACAGTTGGTAGTTCACGCTGCATATTTTCAACTTATAGTTGGACAGTTATATAAGATGGGACCAAATGAGATCTTAAGAAGATGTGTTATGGAGTCAGAAAGACCATTGATTCTTGTAGAAGCACATGAAGGCATTGTAGGAGGACATTATGAATGTAAAGAAACAACATAGAAGGTTCTCAGAGCTGGCCTCTGGTGGCCCACTTTACATAAGGATGCTAAGGAATACTACAGAGCCTACGATGTATGTCAAAGAGTAGGGAAGCCTTCTAGAAGGGATGATATGCATTTAGCACCTCAGTTAACTTTACGGGAATTTGAGAAATGGGATATTGACTTTGTGGGACCTATCAACCCACCAGGAAAGCACACAAGATCTCGATATATCATCATTGCTACAAAGTATTTGACCAGATGGGCATAAACAAGAGAAGTTAAAGAATGTAGTTACAACTGTGTGGTTCATCTTTGATGATATCATAACCAAATTTGGATGCCTGAAGATCCTTATGAGTGATCAAGGCACACTTCATTAACAAAACTATTGAAGCCTTGACTCAGGAGTTTGAAGTTCACCATCAGAAGAGCACACCATATCACCCACAGGTGAATGGTACAATCAAAGCTTTCAATAAGACGTTGGAGACAATGTTGAGTAAGATTTACAGTTTTAACATAGATGATTGGGATTTGAGAATTCCAACAGTGTTATGGGCTTATATAACTACTTGCAAAAAGTTAACAACATAGACTCCCTTCCAGTTAGTTTATGGCCAAGAAGCAGTGGTACCTATGGAATATTTGGTTCCTAGTTTAAGAATTGCAACATTTATAGGTATGGATGACACCGATGTTGTTCAAGACAGGCTCGTGTAGTTGATGTAACTAGAGGAAGACAAGTTCATTGCAGGATTTCATCAGCAGGTACAAAAGGAGCAAGAAAAGGCTTACCATGACAGACATATCAAGAAGAAAGAATTTAAACAAGGAGATTTGGTACTTTTATATGACAACAAGTTCATGAAGCATCCAGTAAAGTTCAGGACACATTGGAATGGTCCATTTGAGGTTGTCTATGTTACAGAAGGTGGAGCTGCGCAGTTGAAGACTCTTAATGGAGAATGGAAGGATGGTTTAGTAAATGGGATATGGTTGAAGATGTATTGTGACAACTAGCTGCCTCACAATTCTAATTAAAATCAAAGGAAGAAGGGTATAGGTACCAGGTGTAGTTGAAATTGGGTACCAGACACAGAAGAGATAGTATGCACACAATAGGGAGGGACAGAGCAGAAAGCACATGTTGTTCCACGCAGTCTGCAGTCGAAGTAATACAAAAGGCTCAACCCTGCAGTGACTCGAGACGAGTCACATGTGAGTGTTGGGGGTATGTTGGCCCTTGGTCATGTATTAAGAAAGAAATCGAAGATTAAGGAAGAAGAAAGACAAAGTATGAAGTGCATGGAAGGCACACAAATCGAGGAAGGGTCAAAGTGGTTAAAGAAGCATAAAAGAAGGAATGAAGTAGAGGAAAGAAAGTCATTGAAAGAGAAGATCAAGGAAGATAAAGTAGAAAAGAAAATAAATCATGGACAATTCAGCAAGCGGAAGAAGACACTAATGGGTTCTTTGGAGCACCTCGTGGAGAAGAAGGAAGAACAGGTCGGTGAAGTCCTTAAAATGAGGGTTATGTGGACCTAGGGTTTTGGCACTTGGGCTTCGATCTAGGGTTTTCTAAGAGTCGTGGAATGTATAAATAGAGGTCTAGAAGAGTTGAGAGGAGAGGAAAGAGTGGTATTGAGATGTAAGAGTGTTATATTTTAGGGCATTCTTGTATTTTAGGTCTTCGGCTGGGTGCGAAGATCGACTTTGCAACTGGTTGCGCAGGGGTAGGAAATAAAGAGGAAGAGAGAGAGGGATCTACAACTGATTGCGCATATATAACTGTATATCTTCATCTATTATATAAATAAACACAGTTCTATGGATGTATCCCTAGGGAGAGGGTGAACCACGTAAAATCTTGTTGTTCCATGTGGTTGATGCTTTGTTATTTTCTATCTTTTACACTGTTATTGCACTGTTATTTTTCCTGTTGAAGATAAGAAGATATAACTTACTTTGCGAAGTTAAGCATAACACTGTTAAGAATCTCTAGGCTATTTTGCGTTGTTATTTTGGAATCATCTTTCATTTCCTCTGGTTGTAGCACATGTGTCCTGCAACCCCCCTATTGTTACTTCGGGTGAGAATTCATCTTCTTCG
>JASDQU010323987.1:0-12968 GCA_032191745.1 Picea mariana
AGATGCTGAAACACTACTGTAGTAGATGCTGAAACACGGCTGTAGCAGATGCTGAAACACGGCTGTAGCATATGCTGAAACAGTGCTGAAACTGAGTTTGGCATTTAAATTTGACTGAAAAATCAGCGAGACTGAAACTGGGTGGGATTTTGAAATATTAACAATGTTCGCCCGACATTCAAACTTGTAATAAAATAAATCAGGGGGGCGAACAGACAATAAAGATACTCAAATGGATGGCGAGGTCTAGAAAGCACATCGTGATATGAAACCGATTCTCTATTAGCTTGGATATCTCTATTTGAAAAAAGTGGTCCCGGCACAATGTCTGACGTGTTGAATAAGCAACGTCGTAAGAGATTCCTCCAATGGGAAGGAATGTGTCCATCAGTGCACATTCGTCCATTATGGCGTAGTCTCAATGGTCCAATGATAATATTTCCGACAATCACTAGGTTTCTAGCCATTTTAGAGCATCATTCTAATGGTCGGGGCACCTCCAACAATCATATAGCTTCGCCATGGCGAAGTCCCATTCTGCATTGTTCTACTATTCCGGTGAGGTTCAAGTTCTGTAGATCTGTCTCCTGCGAATTCTTTTATGGAATTTCCCGTATTTTTTCTAACTTGGCTTTCTTCTTACTGAGCTTCCTTTCCTTCTTTCCTGTGATCCGAGTCTCTGGATTCCTCTTTCCATTCTTATTCTTATCTGTTCTTAGCATAGTGACTTTGTGTTGTTGATATTCTTTCAAAGGGTTTAGAGATAATACCTCTTTGCTTAATAGGTCCTGGGTGGATATACTTTCTGCTTGCATGGAGAGGTCCTTCAACCCTTCTCACACTCTTTCAAAGTTGACAGCTACTTTTCTTTCATTCTACTGCTTTGACTCAATTTCTCATTCTTCTATCAGTCGATCTATTCTTCGAGCTTTGAAATCCCTTACTTATTGATTTTTCTTTTCTGTGATTTCCTCCTCTTCTTTCCTTCTAATATGATCCTTCTCGATCCAAGTCTTTCCTAATAAAAGAGGGAAATGGTCACTGTTCTCAACAAATCTAATAACTTCAAAGTCCTCTTCTGTTGACGTTTCATGAGAAATCATAGGTATATTAGTAACTCTTCCACATAGGGTTATCATCTTTCTTTTAAACAAGCCCATCCTTCCCAATCAAGGTATCATAGCAGGCTTTCCCAAAATTTCCCAAGTGCTTTCTAGCATAATATTCAGATGTGTTTCTTCATCTAATACATAGTCTATGTCATAGTCTTCTATCCTTGTAACTATGCACTGTTTTTATTTCAGGATCTCTGGTAAACCAATGTCTCTGTGATCATCCATTTCTACTTTTAACTGTATTAACATAGTCTAAGCTTTCTCTGTATGATTCTTAGTCTCTTGACCTTATTTATAGTTTTCTTGTCTCTTGTTCATCTTTTCAACTTTAGCAATCATTCTTGGGAAATCCTCAACCTCATGACCAATATCTTTACAACAAAGACAAATAGGACCTGTACCAGGGCATTCTTTAGCGAGATCTCCCGATCTCCTGCAATTATAAAACAATGTCAATCCTCTCTTTCTTTTAAATGATCCCTAGCCTCTCCTGTACTGTGCTTTGGGATCACATTGTTGTACCTGCAATATGAAAAAATTCTTTCTAGGTTCCTACATCCACTTATTAGTCCAAAAATTCCTTCTATGCATAGAAGTAACATATAAAGTGAAAACATAACCTTTGCATTGAGGGTAAAATATCTAAAGAAGAACTCATATCGAACAAAGAACTCTTGGAAGAACTCAATATTTCTACTCCATCGATAGGAAATATCAAAGAGCTCTTGGAAGAACTCATCAAAAAATTGGTCTACTACTTAAGCTCTAAATATATCCCAAGATTGACATCTTCCTCCTCTAACCACTCAGGTTGAATGGAAGGATTTATATGTATTTCATTTAGGTCAAATGATATTTCTAGAGGAATGAGGCCTCTAAGAATAACATTGGTCTTCAACTAAATCATGTGCTAACCACTAATGTTATTAAGGGAGGAATTGTCACTTGTAAAATTGTATTCCTCATGATAAGTATCAATCTCCTACCAACAAACTCATATCTCATAGTAATGAACCTTTCTATCTGCTCATTGTCCTCAAAGACCTACCAATGCTTGACATTAAATCGTATTGAAGGCCTATGCATGATTTGGACACAATACTAAAGGTAAGCAATATTAGGTGTTCTAAACAATGACGTATAAACTGTTAGAGCAATCACCCTATGATTTATTCTCTAGTAATCTAAATGAGGATGATAACATCAAAACACTTATAAAAAATATCCTAGACTTGGTTTTTGTACTGCCTCAATCTTAGATGCTTAGTCTGACATTGATTCTTCACTTGGTTTATCACAAACTTAGAATCTCCCACAATTTTGAATAGCATAATTCCCATTTTCCCAACAGTCTCAAGACCCAACACCAATGCTTCATATTCTACCACATTGTTGGTGCATTCAAACTCTATCCTCAAAGAGAAGGGATGACGAGTTCCCGTTGGATAAATGAGGAAAAGACCTGCCCCATAACTATCTCTGGAGCAATCTCCATCAAATTACATCATCCATAATCCACTTAGGTCAATTTTTTCATCATTGATCAACTTTAAAGAAGACTCAATAGTTTCATGATTCAAACATGAGTCATTACATACCCACCCATTTCATTTGTTGTATATAGGGGATAGTTCATTTTGTTAAAAGGATCACTTAAGGTATATGTCATCTTAGGATCCCTATGAAACCTATAAGTCTTCCCTTCAAACACTGGGACAATAGCATAAGATAAATCTAATTGTATATTTCCTCTTAGAATCAAAAGAATCTAATTCTTTATTAAGTCACCTATCTAGAGACAATATTCTTTGTTTTCTGGTCCATTTCTTCTAGATTCTCTCTGGATGTTGAATAACTGATATAAAATATCCCAACTATATTTAGAGCGAGTGACAATCAACCTAAAATCCATCTTGATAAATAGATGATCGATGGAGTCACCAATGGAGGTGACAATTTTTTGTTTCAATAGATGAAAATACAACCAGGAACAAGAATTGATGGGACATTATTTGACAGTGTCTTTCTGAGACAATACATTATACTGCCAAAAAGATTTATGAACTTCTTTCTTCAAAACAATAAATCATACTGAATAATCGTTACATCAGACTACTCCCTGACAACGAAACTAAGTTTATGGTGTATCTTCATGGACCACCCCTTCTATAAAAGGTATGTGCCAAATCATTAAAGTCAACTTTCTGTGGAGGGAACCCTTAGACTCAGATCATTAAAGTCAATTTTCTTTATCAAGAAAATAAAGAAAGCAAGTTTTCAAGATCATTTTTCTCTATTTTTGTCGAATTTATTCAGATCAAATCTTTCTTCTAACTGTGCCCTAACATTCAGGTTAGAACAAAATCTATCAAACATACCTAGATTCATGTTTTCGAAGCAAAAAATTCCACTTATCTTACCTTTACCAGAGCACAAAGCTTTAAAATCTTACCTCCTTCTTTCAGATCTAGTTTCTTTCTTAGCACAGAGCTTCGCAAGTCAAGTAGAATACTGGGCACTACATCAACAGATCTATGCACAAAGCTTTCTCTTTTCTTCAGTTCCTAGCAATCACAGTTTCAGGTGCTGACAACAGAACCATTGTTGGCATAGGGGAAGACCTAGGGTTTAACGCTTCAACAATGCACCAACAAAAACCTAACTACCGACCCTTTCGGCAACACCTGCGAAGAAAATGAAGTCTCACCTAAGGTAGAGGCAGGGGGGTTGTAGGAGTCAAGTGTCTACAACCAAGATGGGACACAGATATGTGATTACAATACTTAACACAAAATTTAGCCAACAATATGCATTAGATTACAATCCTCATTTACATCGCAGATTTAACCCTTATTACGGAGCAACGCAGTAATAACCAAGATCTAACACTTACAATCACTTAGCACACAACATTAGCTTAGGTCTAGCATTCATTCAAATCATTAAGCACTAAGCTACAACATGATATGCATCCATTATACATAACATCAATGACACTAAGCAAATAAGCACATAAGCAACATCGCACAAACCATATCAAGACACATGATATACATGGTTCACCCTAGTGTGGGGCTACATCCACGAACTTATTCTTCTTATTTATTAGTCTTTGATATCCTTACATTCATCTACTCCTGTGCATAAAGCCACAGAGCCCAACTCCGTAGTGGACAGGTGATCTACACACAATGCAATAGATCCACCTTCCTCAAAATCAGGTCAAGGCACAGTGCCAACTCCTCAATAGCACAAAGCCTTACTTTACTCAACCAAATTGCACAAACCAACTTACAATCCCTTGCACTAAGCAAAACATACTATGCACATAGCCAATACCAGATCTCCTTCTCACATCACTTAGCTACTTATTTATACATTTACAAAGAGGCCTAAACATGGGTAAACCCATGGGACGACATCCCATAACTTGTTACATACACCCTAAAAACCCTTTGCTGGGTCCACAAGCCCGCAAAACAAGCAAGATATCGCAATCTCTGCTTTGCCTAGGCGCTCCATCTTCGACCAGCCTATCAAAGTCCCAAAAGTGGTAAAACGCGACCAATGTTTCCACAAACTTGGTCAAGGACCAACATGCATTGTTTGTAATATTTTCTTGCAATCCTAGGTTGATCAAATTTTCCACCTTGGGCCTTTGCCAGATCCACTACGTGCACAAAAAGTACGGGTTGCACCATGACAACCTCCAAAAATGTAAGAAAGGGCGTGTGAAGTAGTAGAACTGCTAGGCCCAAGCCCTAAAGCGAATGGGATTCGTTCTCACTCACAGTAGGCACCCCCAAGGATCCAAAGGGTGTTTTACCTCTGCCCACGGGAGAAACGATATCACACCCCACGGAGCCTGAAGCGGAAGAAACTGCATAGGAAGAAAGGATGTTAGAAGTCCTGTCTCCCCAACAATAGATACCTCGGAGAAGGGGCAGGCCAATGAAAAACAAGGAAGCCGGGGAAACCCAAGTACCAAACAAGCCGCGCACAAGATCGACTGCCGAAGAATTGCTTATGCGCTTTATTCGGATGGAACTTGTTGAAGGTACAAGCCGAGGAAGCGGGAGAAGAACGAGGAGGATAGATTCTGTGGGCACTAATGTTCGAGAGACATCTCATCAGCTAAAACATGTGCAACTTGCTGTCACTGAACTTTACCAGGAAAATAGAGAACTAAGACAACAACTAGCAACAAAGAACCTTGAAGTGTCAGCATCATGAAGCCGCGAAGGAAATGTGGTGTGGATCAAGAGATAGTTATGAGAAGCATAGGCTACCATTGTGCAATTGCGTGAAGCACAAAGGAAATTAGACGAAGGGAATGTGAAACACCTTAGAGAACATGAAGTGGCCAGAGAGAAAGTCTGCGCGGACCTTTCCAACACGCAAAAGAAGTGGGAGTAACTGACTCCATTTTTTGTATTCTCAAACATGTCATAGATCTTGGTAGTTTTGAAGCAAGCATTGCCCATAGGAAGTTTTCTCGGTTTGGTAACGCCTGTGAGAGTCTGTAGATGCTCGCCATGTATGTGCTCTAAACATGAGCAAGCGACCGAAAGCAAGGTCATTACATCAAAAGGTGGAAATCTGTTAGAGCCCTGAATCGTTTTGATAGCCTGCCAAAGGAAGGCAACGATACATCACTCCCCCTACGACAATACCTTGTTGATAACCAGACACCCGCGATAAGAGGTAAGTGGTTAGGATGTGGCCAAACACAGTTGTTTTCTATTTTTGGAAAGAGGTCATACGAAAGGTCATTGAACAGAGGACAACCAATTTACTAGATTTTAGGGATTTTAGCTAGAGAGTAGGGAAACCCAAGTGGCGCCCTTGCATATATATTTTATGTTTTCAATGTAAGTCAGGTTGGTTGGAAAAGAATTAGTATAGACAATGTCTATTGAGTGTAGTTTTGAATTTGATCAAAATTTAATGCAAAAGTCCTGAAGCTTTGATGAAAAGATTCTAATTGTAGTAGTTGGATGTATTGTTTCCTTTCTTTGCGTACGTACTTCTGTATTCTTTATTCATATCTATTTCTGTGTAAATAGGAACGTATTTTCAAACCTAGGATTCACTACGCAGTGCCCTGGGATTCACACCATTTAGACAAACCGTTTTCCTCTAAGTTAACTCTGAATTCATATTGAGCGGTGCTCCGAGTTGCTTCATGTTTTCTTCTCCCACCACACACAATGATTTTTCACTGAAGACTGTTGCTCGCTTAGCCTTTATCCTCTCATGTTTAGTCACCGAGTCATTTGTTTCTATCATTTTCTCGAACCGACTCCATATCCCAAGGTCTTACTCTCTTGCGCCAATATAACCAGAAAAAATTATTGTCTGATAGTGTTAAATCTAGCCGATGGCTTAAAGCCATATCCTGTATTGAGACAAAGTCTCTCTTGAGAGCCCTCTCCAGGTCTAAAAGGCTAGTTTCAGGTCTGAAAGTTGGTTGAAATAGTTACCTTTGTTGTCTATTTATCACCCAAATATATTTACAGAGTCCTAGTCATTTTGTTGGTAGAAATGCAAGAAACTAGTGAGAAATCCCTCTTTAACTTCGTAGAAAACTCATCCAGTCGAGTTCCTACAAATGTTTTTACCTGTTGTGGTTTTCCTCTGTATTTCTTCTTCTCTAGACACTGATATGCATAGTGACCACTCTTATGGCATGTGAAGAACTTGTTCTTACTCAAGTCCTTCCTCTTCCCTGGTTATGAAGTACCTCCATCACTGTTACCCTTTTTGTTGGGAACCTTTCCTTTGCCCTTCCTTGTATTACCGATAAGGGCAAGGTTCTCATCACTACCTCCTTGCTCGTTTCCTTTAGAATCCTCCCGAGTCTCTTCTAGGATACAATCATTCCATATTCCTCACCAATTTAGAATATTTTCCCGAGCATAGAATCCCTTGACAAATGATTCCAAAGACTTTGAGAAACCATTCAGTGCCACATTTACAAGTTCTGCGTCATTCTCTTTCTCCCCAATAGTTGCAAGTTGATCACGTACCCGAGGGATCCTCATGAAGTCACTGGTAACATTGTTAGATCTAGACATCTGCATTCATCTAAGTTTATTTCTTAAGATCATATTCCTATTCAAGTTATTTCTCTAGAGTAAAATTACCAGGGCATCAAACATGTCCTTTTCCATCTTCTTCTTGAATAAGCGAGGAATCAAATAATCCTTGACTACATCCACTATTACCCATTGCGATTTAATATCCTTCTTCTCGTGAGCTTCCAAAGCTAGCGGATCTATCGGTGGAGGAACCAATTTATCAACAATCTTCCAAAGATCATATTCATTAAAAGAAAAGTAACTCTTGCTTTCCAAGATATTAAGTTGGATGCTCCATCCAATCTGTCTTCAACTCTCAGACTTGTCACTGTCATCCCTTAGATCTGATAATCTGTTGAGAAAATAATATGTTTTTGAAACTGTCCCTCTACAGACTTGTATGTGCCTTTTATTAATTTAGCCCACATATGTACACACTTTCTTGCACTGTGGCCTGCATACATATGCACCTTGACTGAACTGATGCACACGTATAGCTCCATATGATGGAAAAAAAAATTTCTACTACTGTCTGGTTGTTTCTCTAAAATCCGTCCTTTGATTTCAGACTGTTGGTTTACAGATCTACAAAGATCTCCTTGCAAATCTATTGCAAACTGTTGTGGACATGAAATATGGCTCCCTCTTATAGTGAAATCTCTAATACCATGTTAACTTTTTAACCCTGAAACCTATGTATCTTGTTTACTAGTGATTTTCTTGTTGTAAATCAAATTAGTAGCTCATAAGAAAAATTACACTTGCTGGAATAATTTACTCAAAATAAATAGCAGAAACAATATTGGAAATCAATTATCATACACCATACGCAAATATATTTTTCTCTTCAAATAATGTCATCATTAGAATAATATCAAAGCTTATAAGGGCTCCCAAACTTGGGAAAATGGCCGATTGACAAATATAAAAAAACTATAGACATCACCTACAAACCCTAGAAACTCCTCTGTGGTTGTATGATCTCGTACTTTCACTTCTCAGAACTTGTATGCACATGTACTCACTATCACCTACATACATACACACTTTCCTGCACTTAGCCCGTGTACATATGACTGACCTGTGAAGTGTGTATAGTTCCACTAAATTGTTGTGGCTCTGATTTGCTGAATCCTCTTGCATGTATACTCGTTCTCTCTTCTCCCTGACATGTACTAATATTTAGATGAAATTACTCCACCTATATAAGATCTCCTTAAGAAAAAGTCCTTCTCTTATCTCTCTCTATATGAAACATGTCTCCTCCTTTACCCTAACCTTTCTTTTATAATATTGAGTTATGACCTAACCCTATTTTCCAAAGTAATTGACGGATAAGATTAAATCTCACATCACTTGAGATCAATGGCTAAGATTTAATTCACTAATGCTAATAACTTTAGCATTTCATTAAATAAAACTCAACTAATTTATAAAAACAATTTACTTTAATAATTCCTTTAACTAAGGTAAATTACCAAGGTATAAGGATTTGGATGACTTCCACATGTCTAGACACTTAGGCCTGTGTGGAAGTACCTGTCTGATGTTACAAATATCAACACCATCACTTCATCACCGACTATTTGATGGTTTTCCATGGAACACTGTGATGGAATTCCTAGGCCCCATGAGACACAATGAGGTTTTGATACCATGTTAAGAAATAGAACACAAACAAGACACAAGAAACAAGAACTTGACAAAAAATCCATTCTCAACACACTGTGTTCATCTCATGATATCAATTTATAGTACATGTATTTGATCACCTCTAGATCTAGATATCATTGGAAACTCATCAATGGATATTGACAACACCTCATTAGTAGATAATGATGACAACTCGAGAGAAGGTGGTCTTAGATTTTGTGATTATCTAGGGAATTATAGTCTAACAATAACACTCCTCTCAACCACTTAAGCTAGACCCAATTGACACATTTGAAATTATCTTCAACACGTAGCAACTAAGGCCTATTGATTTATTTCCTTAGTTGATTTATTTCTTTTCATATTTCATGTTAATAAGCTATAACAATAATTACTTGATTTAATAATAATAATAATAATAATAATAATAATAATAATAATAATAATAATAATAATAATCTAGTTTTAAGGTCATGACCAAGCTAGAACCCAAATTTGTGTATGCGACCCCTTGTTTGTGGGATAAGGGCAATGATTTGACTGCTAAATTCTACAAAGATGTACATACCCTACCCCTCTATATTTGAACCTATGACCTCATAAGAGGAAACACATGTTCTTAACCATTACTTCAAACATTTTATTAGATGTTCTAAACTACATTTCATTATATTTCTCATCTCTAAGCTTATATGCCACTTATAATTAACATTTCATAGGTTAATAAAGCCTTTCTATCAGTGGTGTCTACTTGGGTTGAGGTTGAAGCTAATTAAATCCCATCACCTATTATGATGAGAAATTCAGTCAATAGTGGGGTATTTTTTTTCTATTTTGTTTGAAAGTGAGACGCAACAATGTTGAATGTTGGGGTGAAAGAGCGCGAATATATTTTGTACTGTTACAATACACATTCAAATTCTCAAAAAAGTGGCACCCTTAACTATTTTTTTATGACAAAATCAAGTGGTATGCAATGATAAGACTCAATTGAGAAAATTTGTTTTTTATATTGTCATTAAAAATGGAAATCATACAAGTCTCTATCAGAATATATTTATACAAAGTAACATGTTTTACATTATCAATTAATCATGATGTATTACAAAATGCATAGGGTATGCATAGAGTTATTGTAACAACATAGTTTGAATCAATTCTTAGGGATGAGGTTGTACCTTATTCTTGTCCCCATTGAATCTAGATCTTAATATTTCTACACCCCTATCTTACCTCTTTCCTTGGAATCTAGCATTCTCATTTGGATTGATATGCATGTTCTTTGTGTTATTTGGTCTTGTTTTTCCTCAAATTCCCACTTTGATCCTTTGGAGCCTCACATTGGAGGATTCTATCGACTTTTTTAGCCACCTTGTTCCACACCTATCCCTAAGTCACCAGTTCCTTGGATATTTCTAGTCCTTATAATCCTTGTGTGTTATTCCTTTACACAAAGAGAAATAATATATTTCCTTGCAAAATTCATTTTTCACTAAAGGTGGTACTATCTTGGCATTGTTACATGCATCATTGTTATCTGATATGACATGTACCAAAAACACTATCTATTTTTGTCCAAAGCTGTATTTAGATTTGTTAGCATAGAATTTATTCTATTGAAGGAGTTTTAGTACTGTCTCTATGTGCTTGAGGTGCGAGTTCTAGATCTTGATATAAACAAGGATATCATCAAATAAAACAAGTACAAACTTCCATAGGTACAGACAAAGTATGATCAATCATTACTGCTTGGAAGGTAGCGGGAGCATTGGATAAACCAAAAGGAATGACCCAAAATTCGTACAACCCTTCATCGATACATAAAGCAATTTTGGGAATGTCTTCCTCTTGATTTCGTATTTGGTAATAACCCGATTTCAAGTCCAACGTGGAGAAATATTTAGTGCCATGGAGCTCGTCCAATAATTCATCCATAATTGGAATTGGAAATTTATCCTTTATTGTAATTTTATTTAATGCTTGATAATCAATATAGAGTCTATATGATCCATCATTTTTCCTAACAAGTATGATCAGAGTTGAGTAAGGACTCTTGCTTCGTGTAATAACACTGCAATACAATAATTATTTAACCAAACATTCAATTTATGTCTTATGTTGGTGAAACTACCTATAATAATTTTTTTCTAATTGGAATGGAACCAGGGATCAATTCTATGATGTGGTCTCTAGAACAAGGTTGAGGAAGCCCATGAGGAGGTTCTTGAAAAATGGTGCTATATTTTCCAAGAATTTTGTCTAATTTCTTGGGATCATCATTTTTGTTCTCATTAGTAGTTCCCTCTATTGCATATTAGTGTAATAAATAATCTTAGGCCACCTTTTTAATCCTTTTTTCCATCCTATTAGATGAGACTATTTGTAGAAGAAGACAATTATTTCCTTGGAATTTGTACTTTTCCCGATTTTCATAAAATCTTATAAATTGCTCTTGTAAGTTTAATCCAAAAATACCAAGTGTGGCTAACCATTGGGTCCCCAATACAATATATATCCCTCCAATTGGCATAACATACATAAGCGATTTGAATTTGTTGTCATTAATGGATACTTCTACCTTATGACATTTACCATCACATAGTAGTCCCATTTTTCAGGATGGAGACTTGAAATTTAGAGGTAGGATAAATGAACATGTTTAATTTCCTTGCTATATTTGTATCTATAAAGTTATGTGAACTACCACTATCTATGAGCACTATTACTTTAGTTTTCTTAACATATCCATAAACTTTAAGAGTTCGGGGTTGATAAATACCTGTCATTGTGAAAACAAAGAGTGTTAGACTTGTGTTTTGATTTCTTGACTCATGGGAATTTCTTGAGTCTCCATTATTTGTTTCTTCATCAGATGAAGATATATCCCCTGCTTCCTCGTCCTTGTCGTTGTCACTCTTGTTTATTTCACAATGATTTTTTTTTCCTTGCACTTGTGGTCGGGTTTCCAATTGCATGCGTTACATTTAAAACATCGATTTTTATCTTCTCTTGTACATGATGCCGGTGTCCTTTTGTAAGGGGGAATGTATTTGGAGCTAGAGCCTTTGAGTGAGTGCCATGATTTCTGTTGATATGCTTTAATTTTCCTTTCAACAATTTTGTCTTTCTAACGAGCTTGATCAATATCCTTAATGTCAAGCAATTCGAGGTCATTTCAGATATTTTCCTTCAACCTGGATAAGACTATTTGAAGTAGCTAATATTCTGATATATTAGGGACATTAGTGGCTATCACTTGAAGATCCTAAAAAAATTCCTCCACTGTACTAGATCGTTATAATTGAGCGATTTTAACAAAATCCCCCTTTTCTTATGTGTCTAGAAAACATAAGAAGAAGTTCTATTTGACCCAGTCTCTTACTAGATATTTGGATTTTTATCTCCACCTTAGGAACCTGTTGGCGTTCAGAAGTCACTCCTGGATTGCTAGCAGAAGCAGAGCCCGAAGCCCATCAGATTTAATGTCACGGTTTGATTTAAAGGGTGATCAAATGGAGGGAAACTCAGAACCATATCATATCAACTCCGAAACCAGACCAGGCATGCATGAACGAGTGAGGTCTTGCGTAAACTTCAAACAGTGAGTTGCAATAAAGGGCGAGTAGGTGGAAGAGTCACGCGAGAAGAGCGCTATGATTTATTACAAACATCCGGTATGCAACAGATTAAAGAATAAATGAGCTCAAACGCAAAATCCTTTTACATTCAAACACATAAAAACCAGAGGGCACGACAACTCCACAACAAATCCTTTGCTGCAACAGTTGCACTACTGTGAATCCTCAAGCAACAGATGAAACAGAGATGGAAAAGGGGGAGAACTGTTTGTTATAAACCAAGAAATCTCAAACACAGAGGCATAACAAGGAACCAGAGAATGGCTGAAAACAATATAGTCGGGAGCTTAGCTCTACCATCGATCCTTACAAAAATGGCGAAAACGCCTACATATACTCAAACTAACAACAGCGGCGGAACCAAGAAAGTGCATTGAAGGCTTTGCGTCTGCATGGCTTCTGACAACACGGAGCTCTGATCTCTGAATGGTCGTGCGACTTATGGCAGACGCGATCAGTATCCTGACAGTTTATTCGGCGAA
>JASDQU010323997.1:0-12967 GCA_032191745.1 Picea mariana
AATGGTGACATATTCCATGTTCCACTTGTATTACTACCTTATGAAGGCTTTGCACTTGGTACTAGATTGTGTGGTAACATGGAATATGGAAGAAATATAAAAAACCATACCAATTAATATATCTAGAAATCCTGATATTGTTGAAAATGTATTTATTGGGGCATATTGTTCTTTGAATGAGATTTAAACCTATATTTCCCTTTTCAAGATATTTAATGACATTTTTGCTTGGATGTATCAAGAAATGCCAATTAACAACCCCATAATTGTTGAACATGAGATTAAAATGTATGAAAATGTGAAGCTTTTTTGGCAAAAGATACAATTGATCAACCCTTAAAAGGATCCAACCATCATGGTATAAGTGGAGAAGATTTTCAAATATATCTTCAACTACTCGATCCCCTTGACTGAGTAGGTTTCCAACCCTGTACCTTTTGATAAAAAACAAGGGATTGTTCATGTGTGCATGGACTTCCAAGATTTGAACAAGTCCTATCCTAAGTATAATTATCCCACCTTGTTTATTAATAATATTATCAACGAGTGTACCGGAAGAGAAATTTTGGTATGCACCTGGTTATGTGATATTAATCAGAAACAAGAATATAACATAAATTAGCAACAAAACAATAGAATGTAGAGAATAACACACCAAAATGATACCTTTATTGAAATGAGAGCAATGTTGAGTTGTCTCTTCGAGGGGGAAACCTCCACCAGAGCATTTCTCTATTATAATAATTCACAAGACAAATATTTATCATGCCTCCTACTCTTATTTATACTAATTATATCTTCTAAAGAACATTCTAGATGAAGATATTTCTAGAATAAGAAGATTCTATTAGGTCTTCTTACATTGACTTGTTCATATTTATTAAATGGGCCTTATTAACTAATGCCAACCTTTATTACATGGAAAATATATCATTCTATATATGTGAGGGGTTAGGGAGGTTAGGTCCCTAAAATTCCCTCCCCCTTAAAAAGAGATTTATCCTCAAGGATTAAGATGAGGAAATTTCTGCATAACAGTAGTCAGATCCTAGGTGGCATCTTCTAGTGGAGTATCCTTCCATTGAAATAACACTTTCTAGATGGTGTAGTGACGGAGATGATGCTCATGTTGGTCGAAAATGGCTTGTGGTTGCAACCAAATGGAGCCTTATTCATCCACATATAGTAAATTGTTCTGAGCATGACACTTAGTGCTAATCACTTTCTTCAGATAGGAGACATGAAAAATAGGATGTAGCTTGAAGTTGCTGGAAAAAGCTAACTGATAGGCCATTGGTCCCACACGTTTTAGAATAGTATAAGGACCATAAAATTTGGGGGCCTGTTTATGACACTGCTAAGATTTGAGAAAAGTATTCTTGTATGGTTGTAAACAGAGAAACACTTCGTCCCCTTTAGCAAATTGACATTCAGAACGACCTTGATCTTCTAATTTCTTCATGTTGTTCTGAGCCATGACCAAATTTTATTTGAGAGTACGAAGAATGGGCATGCGGGTTATAAGATTGCAGTCAACCTCCTAAACCTTGGAGACACTTGGAATGTATGGGAGAACTGATGGTGGCTTTTGTCTGTAGACTTCTTCAAAGGGAGTCATGCAAGTGGCCATATGGTAAGAGCTGTTGTACCACCATTCAGCTAAGGGTAACCACTGAACTGAATGATGTTGTCAATCACATGCAAAACACCTAAAATATGTTTCTAGACACTTGTTGACCACTTTTATTTGGCCATTCTTACGGGGATGATAGGTTTTACTAAGTTTCAATTGGGTTCCCTGGAGCCTAAATAATTCTTGCCAAAAATTGCTAGTAAAAGTTGGATCACGATCAGAAAAAACATAATGAGGCATTCCATGGAGTTTGAATATATTATCCATAAAAATTTGAACCATTGTAGATGATGTGAATGGGTGTTGAAGATAATATAAATGAGCATATTTGGATAGATTATCCACTACCACAATGATGAATGACTTATTTCCTTATTTGGGTAAGCCCATAATGAAATCCATAAAAATATTCGTCCAAATAGTAGGTGGAATCAAAAGAGTTTTGAGTGTTCCAAGAGTTTTGACACTCTCACCTTTATTGTGTTGACATATATCACATTATTCCACAAAGGTGTGGAAATCATGTTTCAAACCATCCCAGAAGAAAGAGCATTTTACCCATTCATAAGTTTTGGTAAAACCTGAACTCCCTGCAGTAGGAGAAGCATGAAACTCAGAGGGCACCATGGATTTAAGGAATGATTGTTTGCTTAAATATAGGCGACCTTTATAGAGAAAATATTCATTGTGCCAAGAGTACCCTAGAGCATCTTGGGGAAACTATTGCATTTTTTGGATGAGGCTAGATATTTTGGGGTCGTGCAACCATTCTCGACGAACAGCCTGAAGCCAATCAACGAAAATGAATGAGAGGGAGAAGAGGGACACTTCTTCTTCATATTTCCTAGGAAGAGCTTCAGTTACCACATTTTCTTTACTCTTTTTGTAAATTATCTCATAATCATATCCAAATAGATTAATCACCCATTTTTGTTTCTCTAGGGATGAAATGTGTTGTTCCAATAAGTACC
The DNA here is from genome assembly GCA_032191745.1 of Picea mariana. NCBI lineage: Eukaryota > Viridiplantae > Streptophyta > Pinopsida > Pinales > Pinaceae > Picea > Picea mariana. The sequence continues at coordinate 2,605 of JASDQU010323997.1, forward strand.
TGAGGATTTCATGGTCCATTTTAATTTTTAAGCGTTGTCCCATTAGATAATGGCACCATAGATCCACTGCATGAAAAATAGCCATCATTTATTTTTCATAGATCGATTGGCCCAAATGTCGCTCTGACAATTGTTTACTGGTGACATCCAAAGGGTGTCCATCTTGCATGAGGACTTCCCTGATTCCTTGTCTTGATGCATCACATTCCAAAACAAAGGTCTTGGTGAAATCAAATAGGGACATTACAAGAATAGTGCACATAGATTCCTTCAAGTCTTGGAAGGATTGGTTTGTTGTTGGAGTCCAGTTGAAGGAATTATTTTTAACGAGATTTTTTATGGGGGGCACAATTTAGCCATACTTTTGAACAAACTTGCAATAAATTCTCGTTAAACCCAGGAAACCATGCATACTTTTAATATTTTTAGGGTGAGGACAATTATGAATAGATTCAATTTGATTAGAATCTACCCTTACACCATCCTTTCCAACAATATGACCCAGGTACTCAACTTTAGAGACACCAAAAGCACATTTAGACTATTTGAGGAAATTGTTTGGCTTGTAGAGGAGACAGAGAACTTGATCTACATGGGTGAAATGGGTTGGACACATTTTACTATAGATGAGAATATCATCAAAGAAAACTAACACAAAATGACAGAGGAAAGGATGAAAGACTTGATTCATGAGACTTTGAAAAGTGGAGGGGGAATTACAGAGACCAAAGAGCATGACCAAGAACTCATAGTGGCCCTCATGAGTTTGAAATGTCATATTGTGTATGTATTCCTCTTTCATATGTATCTAGTGGTAACCAAAACGAAGGTTGCGTTTGGTAAATTATTGAACCCCATTGAGTTCATCTAGAAGGTCATCTATGACGGGAATGGGGAATTTGTACTTGATGGTAAGTTTTTTGAGGGCACAAAAAAAAGGACACATGTGATGATCCCGATTTTATGAGTCGAATGAAATGAATACATATTATTAAAAGATGCTTAACATAGAATAATAGAGATACAATAAAACTGGTTTTCTNCAACGAAAAACAAGCTTGTTGGAATGGTGGCGGCTTATCTCTGAGAAGAGATGTGATGGTTGTTCTCATTCGCAAGAAGATGATTACAATGAGGCTCTAAAGGATTTTTTACAATAAACAGGAATGTCAAAAACCCTAGACATCCAAAAACCTAACCCTAGGAGATGAAGCGCCAAAAGTAATGTGGGCCTCGTTTGGGTAAGTTAGTACATCAACTTCCTGAGATCGTAACTTTTGCATACGATCTCTGTTTTAGGGGCACGATATCCCATTGGAAAGGTATCGTCGAGGAGAATAGTTTTGGGGGCTCAATCATAGACTTTGTTTATCATTGAGAATATCGATCTAGGAAAACCTTCATTTAGGCCCTCAAAATGGCCCTGGAAGTTAAAAACTGCAAAAAATAGTAAATTGCCCAAATTGCCAGATTTTTTTTTTGAGCGAGTTGGAAAAGGTGGGTGGCCACCGATATCCACCTGGATCAATCCTCCCTCCTTAGGAAGCAATTGTCTCCATTGCGTTTAGTTCCCCCATCAAATGAGGAAATGTATGCTAAATTTGGCCTCGGGTGAGCCACTTGTGCTGGTGCAGGAGCTGCCCTGCTTTGACGACTCAATAAAGTTGGATCCTTTGTTGTCAAGTTCCCTTGATCTGTATGTACACAATATTATCACTAGATTCCTGTTGCATGCAGTCAGGTTTGAGCTTTGTTGGTGTCAACTGCTCTGCTATCTCTAAGGTGTCCAATAATGGTGGGAAATATGGTCGAAGGAGAGCCACATTGAAGACTGGGTGCAGGCCAAGGAAAGGGGGAATGTTGAGCTCAAAATAGTTGTCACCCACAACCTTGGTGATGTTGTACGACCCATAACAGAGTGGGTAAAGCTTCCCATGGGGCCCTATAAGGTGTTCTTTCTGCAAGTGAAACCAAACATTATCTCCCACCTGAAACTTATGTGGCACCCGATGTTGATCATGGCATTGCTTGTACTTGACATTAGACTTATGTAGAATATCCTGAACCTATTGGTAGATGTGTTGTATCTTCTCAATGAATTGGGTGGCTTTGTTAGCTTCTGGTGGAGCAGGGGATGAGTCGGTCGAGCTGGTCACCAGGGGTAGTGCAACATCCATGGGGCTCAATGGTTGGAATCCCAACCCCACCTGAAAGGGGTTGTGGCTAGTTGAGCTATGTAGGGCTCAGTTGTAGCTATGTTGGACATAGGAAAGACTCTCATCCCATGTGCGGGGGATTTTTGAATTGTACATGCGTAGGATATGTATGATCATTTGATTGACGACCTCATTTTGGCCATTTGTCTGGGGGTGGAAGGTAGTGGATTTGGTGAGCTTGGTATCCAGCAGTGACCAGAGGCTCAACCAAAATATGTTGAGGAACCGATTGTCATGGTATGAGATAATGGTTTGTGGGATCCCAAAATGTACCCATACTCGTTCAAAAAAGAACTTGGTAGTGGCTTATGCTGTGATGTTCTTCTTGCAGGCGACTAGAATCGCCATCTTGGAAAAGTGATCAACAACCACAAAAACACAATCATTTTGTTGGGTATGTGTTATATTCTTTGCATGAGTAGTAGTGTCATGTATTTAGGTGGTTTTTTGGCACATGGTTTTTGCTGATGGTTTTCTATTTCCGGTTAAGGAATTAGGGTTTTGGACTAATCCAGGTGATTGGGTTAGGGTTTTGGATGTCGCTGGCTCCTATATGTATATTGTATTTTAAACAATGTAACACAATGTATGAATATAATATATGCTGGTTTTCCCGGTTTGGGTTTCCAAGTGAAAAATCTTTGTGTAATGTTTGTATTTGCCATTGTATCTTTTCTGTTCTTTTCTGAATATCAGTTTGTATTAGATATTGTACAAGGTTAGAATTTACACATTTCCCCTCTTGGTGGATGGGAGGCTCGACATGTAGTCCATTGAGATGGATTCCCATGACCTGTCAGGAGTAGGAAGAGGGGTGTGCAGGCCCTATTTCTTAGTGGTCGATTTGGAAATAGCGCACGTGGTGCAGGACCTGATATACTTGCCAACATATTGTCAAAGTTTCGGCCAATAGAAATGTTTTTGCAACACTTCCACTTTCTTTTCGATGCCAAAGTGTCCTGCCACCCGAATGTAGTGAGATTCCCAAATCAGCTTCGCGCATTCGCTTGATAGAACACATAGATGGCCCAGATGACACAACAACCCAGATTGAAGATAGAAATTAGCGACCACTGAGTTGGCGCCCAACATTTGGTAGGTGGTGGAGAAGTCAAGGTCTATCTCGTAGAGGTGGGGCCATCCAGAGGTCTTGTGGCTGCAGGATTCTAGCACCATGGTGAATACCATGACTAGAGGTCGGTTGAGGCAATCAGAAACTCGGTTGGTACTTCCTGTTTTATACTTGATGTTGAGGTGGAACTGTTGTAAGTATGTGGACCACTTCTTATGGTGGTCATTCTACAATTTTCCTTGGGTTTGCATGAATTGTAGTGCCTTGTGATCAGTGTGGATGACTGTCTCCTTCCCAAGAATGTAATGTCTCCACTGGCGGCAGGCTTGCACAATGGAGTACATTTCTTTCTCGTAAGTAGGGTACTTATGGACATCATCTTATAGTGTCTCACTATGATATGCCACGAGGTGGCCGTGTTGAGTGAGAATGACGCCCACATCATAGTCTGAAGCATATGTCTCAATCTCAAAGGGATGTTGCAGGTCTGGTAATGAAAGTACTGGGGATGAGCACAAATTATTCTTCAATTCATCGAAGGCTTGCTGTTGGGATAGGCCCCACACAAATTTTGCCTTATCGCCACCCCTGGTTACTTGGATGAGGGCCCATGCGATATGAGAGAATCCCAACACGAACATGCGATAGAAATTAGCGAGGCCCAAGAAGCTTCGAAGTTCAGTGACTGTGGTTGGGGCTGGCCAGTCACAGATGACCTGGATATTGGTTGGATCCACATGCACACCATGTCAATCAATGATATATCCTAATCAATGGACCCTGTCCATGCCGAAGGAGCATTTTTCCAAGTTTACATATAGTTTGTGCTACCATAGGGTGTGCATAACCTGTTGAATATGTTGCAAGTGTAATGCCCAAGTCTTGTTGTAGATGAGGATTTCATCCAAATACACCACTACAAAAGTATTAGTGAAAGGTCGTAGGATAGCTTCCATAATCCTCATAAAAAATTTTAGAGCATTTGTCAAACCAAAGGGCATGACCAACCATTCACAAAGACCTTCTTTTGACTTGAAGGTGGTCTTCCATACATCTATCTGTTTTATTGGGACCTGGTGGTAGCCAGATTTCAGATCAATCTTACTGAAGTATTTGGCCCCTGTGAGATGATCAAGGAGGTCGTCGATTTAGGGAATCGGGTACTGGTTTCAGACTGTGATTTTATTCAAGGCCTGGTAATCGATGCAGAGTCACCAGGTCTCGCCTTGCTTCTAAAATAGCATGATTGGGCTCCCACGAGGCGATGAGATGGGACATATGTGCCCATTTTGGAGCAATTCTTGGATCAACCTCTTGATATCCTCATTTTCTAACAGAGAGCGACGGTAGAATGGCCCATTGGGTTGCGGTGCACCTAGGGTCAGATCGATGGCATGCTTGACCTCGCAGTGTAGAGGTACCCCGGTAGGAGAGGATGGGATCCTTGATCTATGCAGAGCATTGTGATACTTGAGCACCATATTTTGCTCTGAATCTTTGATACCCAGCTTGGTGCACAAGGTATGGAAGATATTAGTGAACTCTGGCATTGCTTGGTCTCTTTGTTTCCGTAGTGTGGTCCACTTGGTATACAAGTCATCATAAATTCCGATAGGGTAGTATTGTTCCTTGATAGCATCCCTAAAGGATTCCCAGGTGGTCGCGACTGTAAATAACGAGGGTTCCTCTATTTCCTTTTGCTCACTGAAAGTTTCTCACCAATCTTTGACATGGGGAACAACTTTGAGGAGTGCGAAAGTAATATTTTCTCTATTCGAAAAGTTATGGACAGAAAAATACCCTTCTAGTAGATTCAACCACTCGTCTATAACATCTGTGTCTATCTGAACTTCAAATATAGGAATATCGAAGTTTATTTATACCCTGAAGGAGGTGGCAATTCCGCTCGAGGAAGATGTGTCACCTGTTGGTAGCCGCCAAAGGATTTGCGTGAAACTATCCATCATTCCGTTCCTCTGTTGTGTGAGGGATTCCTCCAACAACATTTTGAAAATATCTCTTATCCCATCATCTTTCCTTTCTCCTTCCATGAGAGGCCGCTTGGGCATGCGAGATATTTTGTCCTCAAGAGAAATAAGCTCAACACCCAATTCTTTGTACCCTGACCTTGTTGGGGACATGCATTAAGACGACAAGGAGCATACCTCTCTGATACCACTGATCCATATTTTATGAGCAAAACAAAATGAATAAAGATTATTAAAAGATGCTTAACACAGAATAATAGAGATACAGTAAAACAGGTTTTTTATTCAATAATAAAATAAGATGAAACTGTAAAATGCAGTGGAAATCAAGCTTGTTGGAATGGTGGCGACTTATCTCTGAGAAGAGATGTGACTGTTGTGCTCATTCGCAAGAAGATGATTACAATGAGGCTCTGAAGGAATTTTTACAATTAAAAGGAATTTCAAAAACCTTATACATCCAAAAACCTAACCCTAGGAGAAGAAGTGCCAAAAGTCATGTGGGCCTCGTTTGGGTAAGTTAGTACATCAATTTCCTGAGGTCGTAACTTTTGCATACAATCTCTATTTTAGGAGCACGATAGCTTGTTGGAAAGGTATCATCGATGATAATCATTTTGGGGGCTCAATCAGATCTTTTGGATATAATTAAGAATCTATATTCCGAAAAACCTTCATTTAGGCCCTCAAAATGGCCCTGGAAGTTAGAAACTGCTAAAAATAGTAAATTTCCAAAATTGCCAGAAAATGGTTTTGAGCGAGTTGAAAAGGTGGGTGGCCACCGATATCCACATGGATCAAGTTCCAAGTTCCTTCATTCTTGAGGACCATGACAACAGGGGAATAATAGGGACTAGTATTAGGATGGATAACACCTGCTTCTAACAATTCCTGGGAAACTTTGTCAATTTTATTTTTTTGAGAAAAAGGATGACGATAAGGGCGAACATTGAGAGGAAGATTGCCTGATATTAAAGGAATGGAATGATTATGGTTTCTTCGGGAGGAGGGAAGGCCCTAGGGGGTTTGGAAAATAGTATGATGGCATGAAATGATAGCTTGAAGGTTAGGGTGTACCGAGGGTGTCTCAATTGCTTGAATGGAATGGAGTTGGGTGATGATGCTAGAATGACCTTTTTTTAGTATATTTTCCATGCAGTGGTAACTTATGATCTCCATAGATCCTACGGTAATGCCTTGTAATTTATACGGTTGGAGATTCATGTTTAAATTACATGGTTAACTCCTTAAAATTCATGAGGATGGGTCCTAGGGTGTGTAACTATTCCACACCAAGAATAATGTCACAGCCACCCATGTCAATAGAAAACCTCTGATATTTCATGTTATATTGACCAATTTGTAAGCGCACATTTTCACAACACCCTCCACAATTCATGGAACCACCATTGGCAGTCATAATTTAAAAATTGTTGACAACACGGATATAGAAATTGAATTCTTGGGAAAGGTGGTGATGAATGAAATTATGAGTGATGCAAATGTTAACTAGGATGATGAATTTTCTATGCTTAATGTAACCAATCAATTTGAGGGTTTGAGGAGCATAAAAACTAATGAGAGTGTGTAGCAAAATCAATGGTTCAAATTTGGGAGGATCAGAGGACAATGTAATATCATCAGTTGGGGGTAGCTTTGCTTCAGGTGAAACCTCAACATCTTCATCAGAAACATCCTTGGAAATGGCCATAAATTTTTTTTGTTCTTTACACTTCTACCCTGGAAAGTATTTATCATCACAATTATAGAAAAGACCCTTGAGTTGGTTGAACCATTTATGGTCATGTTAACTTATGGACCTTGAGAGGAGTGTCCTGAGGGGAAAGGGTGTTGGGTTTAGGTCGGGGGAAAAAAGTGGGTCTTTTTCTATGGGCCAAGATGACCTATTGTGCCTCCTTAGCACACTTACTGGTTTCCAACCAAGTTTGAGGGAGAACCATCATGACTTGGGAGAGAATTCCATCCTTGAGGCCACCGATAAAGCATTCCCTAAAGAAATCATCTGTCATTCCCTCCATTCAGAAAGCCAAGTTCTCAAAGGAAACAATAAAATATTCCAATGTTCCGGATTGTTTAAACTTGGTCAAACATCCTAAATGGTGGGTGTCTGTGTCAAAGAGTTCATACAACTCTACAACAAATTGTGACCAAGAAACATACCCTTTCCGTGCATTGCGATGTCATTACCACCATTTCCATCTTTTCAGATCCAAATAGAGAATTCCATAATGAATCTTGGTTAAATCATCAATGATATCATGCAGGGAAAAACAATGTTCCATTTGAGTAGCCCAATCTTGTGGATCCAATCCATCAAATTTGTTTCCCTCAACTCTGGGGACACAGGGGTCACAAGGTAGGGAGTTGGAATGAGAGTGTAGATCTTGGTTGGAGTAAACACCTTCAATATAGAGAGGTGGTTCAGAGGAGGAAGGACCCTAGAATTTGTTCATGAATTCCTTGAGAGAGGAATGGACTTTAGCAATTTGGCTGCCAAGTTGAGCTTATATGTGATCCATTTTTGCATGAATGGTCAGAATGTCCCTATTTTCTTGGGCTTGAAGGGAAGTAAGGTTAGTTTTCATTTTCTGATTGGTTTCTTCTTGGTGGGTGGGAGCCATGAGGGGATGAGGAGTTGGTCCACAAACAAGAAATAAGAGAAGTGATATCTACGACGAGGCAGTGAGAGGAGACCAATGGGATAAGTGAGAAATAAGGGTGTCGGGAACAGTATGGGTCCATGGGGTAAAAAAAAGGTTAAAAAAGAGAGGAATCAAAACAAATAGGGCGAAAAGGGGAATCCAATTAGATAGGTATCAAATAAGGGTGCATGCGGGTAAAAAAGGTTTAAAATGATAGGTATCAAAACGATCAGGGATAAAAGGGGAATCCAATGAGATAGGTCTCAAATAAGGGTGTTGCAAGGTAAAGAAAAAAGGTTAAAAATGATAGGTATTAAAATGACTAGGGAGAAAAGGGGAATCTAATGAGATAGGTCTCAAATCAGGGTGTTGGAAGGCCCCATACTCCTATTTTTTTCCTTTTTTCCTTTTTCTTTTCTTCTCTTTTTTTTTTTCACTCCTACGGAGTTATACTCCAATCTGAATAATATTGCAATGTCGAAATGCCCAAATTCTTAGCGGAAAAAAATGTGCAGTAAATTCACAACCCGAATGCAGGAGGCAAGGTTGCACTACAATAGATCTTGTATGTTCCTTTTCTATTCTATTTCTGTCACAAGGGTTAGGGTTTTCAGGGTGCCTACATATAAGAGTTTTCTCTGTGTTATATCTCTTGAATATATGTGTGGGGTTGAACAGTAGTACTCGACCCAATATCTCAGGGAACCAACTAAGGAGCCTAGACCGTACCCTTAGCTATACTACCTGATTACCTAGGTAATAGAGAGTATCTTCTTGAGTGTTGTTCTTAGTGGAATTATAGCAGTCAAGAGGCCAATCGATTGATCTATGGTTGGTTTCGTGATACCTAGGGTGGCTCCCAATATACCAGAGCAACTTGGAAGTGCAAGTTTGTATACATGTGTTGTCTGATGCACTACCACTCGAAGGGATACCAACAAAGGTTACAAGGTTGTCCAACAATGTGAGCTTAAAAACCTCTTGTATTTCTTGTGTGTATGCTTCCCAGACCACATCTTTATGCGTTGTAAGATACATCATTGTAGTTTAAAGATGCCAAAACACGTCTCTACCCTAGAAAAATATTTAACCCACAATTCTTGGAAAGGAAAGTGCTCAGATGCCTCGTGTTATGCACTTGGTTATGTGATATTAAGCAGAAATAGGAATATAACAAAAATTACCAACATAACAACAGAATGTAGAGAATAACACACTAAAATGATGCCTTTATCGAAATGGGAGCAATATTCACTTGCCTCTTTGAGGGGAAAACATCCAGTGGAGCAACGCTCTATTACAATAATTCACAAGACAAAACTTTCTCATGCCTCCTACTCTTATTTATACTAATTCTATCTTATAAACAACATTCTGGATGAAGATCTTTCTAGAAGTGGAAGCTTCTATTAGGTCTTCTTACATTGACTTGCTCATATTTATTAAATAGGCCTTATTAACTAATGTCGAAATTTATTACATGGAAAATATATTATTCTATCTATGTAAGGGGTTAGGGAGGTTAGGTCCCTAACAAATTTTCTCATTTATGGGCGGGTTCTCTGGCTATAACTAGATTCAAATTTGTCCTGAGGAGTAGCACAAGAATGTGTTCATCTATCCTTGGGGCACCTTTGCTTACTGCAAAATGATGTTTGGCCTTAGGAAAGTTGAGCCACTTTCTAGCAGATTATGTCATACACTTTTCATGGCATAAACCACATTATCAAAGCTTATCTAGATGATTTGGATAGTGGTTCTTGCAAGAGGGCATATCATCCTACCCATCTTCATGCAATGTTCAATAGGTGCCAATATTATCATATTCATTTGAATCCCCATAAATGCATCTTATGTGTCATATGTGGGCATCTGCTAGGTTTTAGTGTGTCCAAGTAGGGGATCATGGTTGACTCGCTTAAGGTTGAGGCAATATTTCAATTGCCTCCCCCGCATAACATTCATCAATTGCATAACCTCCAAGGAAAAGTAAACTTCTTGTGAAGATTCATCGAAAATTATGTTGATGTTACCAAAGGTTTCATGCACCTTTTGAAGAAAGGGGTCTCTTTTGAATGGGATGATTTTTCACAAAGATCATTTGACACTTTGGAAAAGGCCCTTAGGTCTTCCCCTCTACTAATTCCTTCTAACTATAGCAACATAATCAACCATCAATATGAAATTTATGTAATTTCAAGCCATGATTATATATTTACATTGTAAACATAAATTTCTAAGTTGGGTAGTTCCATGTTACAATGGCAACTTCATGCTTAAAGGAGATTGGGCTATAGATTTTGAAGTTTGGCTTAACTATTGGAACATAAAAGAAAACAATCAAAATCTTATGAAGTTTAAGATCAAACTTAGAATGACAATGAAATCATTCATATGCTAAGTAGAATTACTACAAAAAATTGT
>JASDQU010323998.1:0-12967 GCA_032191745.1 Picea mariana
TAATAGGCTATTGTACTCAGACTTTTGATGTTAATACAGATCACAGGTTCCTTTCAATTTTGATTGTCAGTTTTCCATCTTTCTTCTGCATTATTGTCTGTGTTGTCAAGCTTTGAATGGCTGTCATCCCATTGTTTAGCTCATAGCCTGATAATAATTCTTTTGATTGTCTCTTCGACCCTACATTGTACTGGTTTGGTTACAATCTTTTCTTCACCCACTTTAAAGCTATCTGTTGATTAATTAATCTTTGAGAGCACTGTCTATTTGTTTATCATTTTCATGTTTGAATGCCATAAGCTATATTGAGTTGTCCCATTGACCCACATTCACAAAATACAAAAAACATTCATTTCTTAAGTTACCAAGCACCTCTGGTCTGCAACCAAAGAGGGTTTCTTGGAGTGATAACAGCAGGGACAACTCAGATTTGCAAGATAAAGTTGAACAGAACAAGTGTGATGAAGGTGATATTTCTCCTACTGATAATGTTGGGTTAGGCAATCTGGAAAATAATTTGTTGTTTGAGATGCCCTTGTGTAAGAGGGAAAGCTATCACGCACTAGCTTTCCCCCACATTGAAAGATGTGTGAGATGAGTTTTTGCTTGTGCAAGAGGGAAATCTAGCACGTGCTAACTTTCCCCACAATGGAATGATGTTTGAAATGCGTTTGTGCTTGTAAAAGAGGGAAAGCTAGCACATGCTAGCTTTCGCCCATGGTGGATTGTGTTGTTCGAGATGTTCTTGTGCTTGTGCAAGAGAGAAAGCTAGCAGGCGCTAGCTTTCCACCATGGTGGAATGATGTTGTTCGAGATGCACTTGTGCTTGTACAAGAGGGAAAGCTAACACGTGCTAGCTTTCCTTAACAGTGGAATGATGTTGTTTGAGATGTGCTTGTGCTTGTGCAAGAGGAAAGTTTAGCATGTGCAAGCTTTCCTCCATGCTAGAATGATTTTGTTCGAGATGCGCTTGTGTTTGTGAAAGAGGGAAAGCTAGCACACACTAGCTTTTCCCCACAATGGAATGATGTTATTCAAGATGTGCTTGTGCTTCTGCAAGAATGAAAGTTAACATGCACTAGTTTTACCTCATGGAGGAATGATGTTGTTCGAGATGTGTTTGTGCTTATGCAAAAGAGAAAGCTAGCACATGCTAGATTTCCCCCACAGTGGAATGATCTTGTTCGAGATGCATATATGCTTGTGTAAGATGTTCGAGATGCGCTTGTGCTTGTGCAAGAGGGAAAGCCTTTCCCCAACACTGGAATGATGTTGTTCGAGATGCGCTTGTGCTTGTGCAAGAGGGAAAGTCTTTCCCCAACACTGGAATGATGTTGTTTGAGATGCACTTGTGCTTGTGCAAGAGGGAAAGCTATCACACGCTAGATTTCCCCCATGGTGGAATGATGTTGTTCGAGATGCACTTGTGATTGTGCAATAGAGAAAGCTAGCACACACTAGCTTCACCCCAAGGTGGAATGATGTTATTCAAGTTGTGTTGGTGCTAGGGGGAAAGCTAGCACATGATAGATTTCCCCCACATTGAATGATGTTGTTTGAGATGAGCTTGTGCTTGTGTAAGAAGGAAAACTAGCTCGTGTTATCTTTCCCCCATGGTCGAATGATGTTCGATATGTGCCTATGCTTATGCAAGAGGGAAAGTTAGCATGCGCTAGCTTTCCCCCACGGTGGAATGATGTTGTTCGAGATGTGCTTGTGCTTTTGCAAGAGGGAAAGCCAACATAAACTATCTTTCCCCCATGGTAGAATGATGTTGTTTGAAATGCACTTGTGCTTGTTAAAGAGGGAAAGCTAGCACACGCTAGATTTCCTTGACGGTGGAATGATGTTGTTCAAGATGAGATTATTCTTGTGCAAGAGGGAAGACTAGCACGTGCAAGCTCCTCCATGCTAAAATGATGTTGTTCGAGATGCGCTTGTTTGTACAAGAGGCAAATCTAGCACACGTTAGCTTTCCCCTGCAGTGGAATGATGTTGTTCAAGATGCGCTTGTGCTTCTGCAAGATGGAAAGCTATCCTGCGCTAGTGTTACCCCACAGAGGAATGATGTTGTTCGAGATGTGCTTGTGCTTGTGCAAGAGAGAAAGCTAGCATGCACTAGCTTCCACTTGCAGCGAAATGATGATGTTCGATAGGAATATATGCTTGTGTAAAGGAGAAAGCTAGCATATGCTAGCTTACTCCCATGGTGGGATGATTTTCGAGATGCGTTGGTGCTTGTGCAAGAGGGAAAGCTAGCATGCGCTAGCTTTCCCCTAGGTTGGAGTGATGTTGTTCAAGATGTGTTTGCGCTTGTGCTTATGAAAGAGGGAAAGCTAGCTTGCGTTATCATTTTCCTACGACAGGATCATGTTGTTCGAGATGTGCTTGTGCTTGTGCAAGAGGGAGAGCTAGCATGCGCTAGCTTTTCCCCATGGTGGGATGATGTTGTCCGAGATCAGCTCGTGTTTTCACATTAGGGAAAGCTAGCATGCGCTTTCTTTCCCCCGCGGTGGGATGATGTTGTCCGAGATGAGGTCGTGTTTGCACATTAGGGAAAGCTAGCACACACTAGCTTTCCCCTAGGGTGGGATGATGTTGTCCGAGATGAGCTTGTGCTTGTGCAAGAGGGAAATCTAGCACACACTAGCTTCCCCCATAGTGGGATGATGTTGTCTGAGATGAGCTCTTGCTTGTGCAAGAGGGAAATCTAGCACGCGCTAGCTGTCCCTACTGGTGGGATGATGTTGTTCGAGATGCACTCCTACTTGTGCAAGAGGGACAGCTAGCACACCTAATGGTGGGATGATGTTGTTCGAGATGTGCTCCTACTTGCGCAAGAGGGAAAGCTAGAATGCACTAACTTTCCACCACGGTGGGATGATATTGTTCACGATGCACTCCTGCTTGTGCAAGAGGGAAATCTAGGGTGTGCTATATTTCCCCCATGGACGGATGATATTGTTCAAGATGCGCTCCAGCTTGTGCAAGAGGGAAAGCTAGCATGCACTAGCTTTACCCCAAGGTGGGATGATGTTTTTCAAAATGTGCTCCTACTTGTGCAAGAGGGAAAGCTAGCACATGCTAGCTTTCCCCCACGATGGGATGATGTTTGAGATGTGCTCCTGCTTTTTCAAGATGGAATCTATCATGCACTAGATTTCCCTCATGGTTGGATGATATTGTTCAAGATGTGCTTGTGCTTGTGCAAGAGGGAAAACTAGCGAATGCTAGCTTTCCCCCACAATGGAGTGATTTTGTTCAAGATGCACTTGTGCTTGTGCAAGAGGGAAAGCTAGCATGCGCTAGCTTTCCCCCACGGTGGAATGATGTTTAAGATGCATTTGTGCTTGTGCAAGAGGGAAAACTAGCACGTGCTAGCTCTGCTAGCTTTCCCCCACAGTGGCATGATGTTTTTCGAGATGCACTTGTGCTTGTGCAAGAGGGAAAGCTAGCATGTGCTAGCTTTCGCCCACTGTGGAATGATGTTGTTTGATATGTGCTTGTGCTTTTGCAAGAGGGAAAGCTAGCAAGCACTAGCTTTCCCCCATGGAAGAATGATGTTGTTTGAGATGCGCTTGTGCTTGTGCAATAGGGAAAGATGACACGCACTAGCTCCCCCCCATGGTGGAATGATGTTGTTCGAGATGCACTTGTGCAAGAGGGAAAGCTAGCATGCGCTAGCTTTCCCCCACATTGAATGATGTTTGATATGAGCTTGTGCTTTTGCAATAGGGAAAGCTAGCACATGCTATATTTCCCACACGGTGGAATGATGTTTGGGATGTGCGTGTGCTTTTGCAAGAGAGATAGCTAGCATGCGCTAGGTTTCTGCCATGGTGGAATGATGTTGTTCGATATGCACTTATGCTTGTGCAAGAGGGAGTGCTGGTAGGCACAAGATTTCCCCCACGGTGGAATGATGTTGTTCGAGATGCACTTGTGCTTGTGCAAGAGGGAAAACTAGCACGCACTAGCTTTCCTTGACGGTGGAATGATGTTGTTTGAGATGTGCTTGTTCTTCTGTAAGAGGGAAAGCTAGCACGCACTAGCTTTCCCCCATGGCAGAATGATGTTGTTTGAGATGTGCTTGTGCTTGTGCAATAGGGAAAGCTGACATGCACTAGCTCCCCCCAATGGTGGAATGATGTTGTTCAAGATGTGCTTGTGCAATAGGGAAAGCTGACATGCACTAGCTCCCCCCAATGGTGGAATGATGTTGTTCAAGATGTGCTTTTGCAAGAGGGAAAGCTAGCACGCGCTAGATTTCCCCCACATTGAATGATGTTTGATATGAGCTTGTGCTTTTGCAAGAGGGAAAGCTAGCATGTGCTAGCTTTCCCCTACGGTGGAATGATGTTTGGAATGTGTATGTGCTTGTGCAAGAGAGATAGCTAGCATGTGCTGGGTTTCTGCCATGGTGGAATGATGTTGTTCGAGATGCGCTTATGCTTGCGCAAGAGGGAGTGCTAGTAGGCACAAGCTTTCCCCCACGGTGGAATGATGTTGTTCAAGATGCACTTGTGCTTGTGTAAGAGGGAAAACTACCATGCACTAGCTTTCCTTGACGGTGGAATTATGTTGTTTGAGATGTGCTTGTTCTTCTGTAAGAGGGAAGGCTAGCACACGCTAGCTTTCCCCCATGGTGGGATGATGTTCGAGATGCGCTTGTGCTTGTGCAAGAGGGAAAGCTAGCATGTGCTAGCTTTCCCCAACACTAGAATGATGTTGTTCGAGATGCGCTTGTGCTTGTGCAAGAGGGAAAGCTAGCACGTGCTAGCTTTCCCCCATGGTGGAATGATGTTGTTCGAGATGCACTTATGATTGCGCAATAGGGAAAGCTAACACAGACTAGCTTTCCCCCACATTGAATGATGTTGTTTGAGATGAGCTTGTGCTTGTGCAAGAGGGAAAACTAGCTCATGTTAGCTTTCCCCCACGGTCGAATGATGTTCAAGATGTGCCTATGCTTATGCAAGAGGGAAAGCTAGCATGCACTAGCTTTCCCCCACGGTGGAATGATGTTGTTCGAGATGTGCTTATGCTTTTGCAAGAGGGAAAACCAACATAAACTAGCTTTCCTCCACAGTGGAATGATGTTGTTCGAGATGCACTTATGCTTGTTAAAGAGGGAAATCTAGCACACACTAGATTTCCTCGACGGTGGAATGATGTTGTTCAAGATGAGATTATTCTTGTGCAAGAGGGAAGACTAGCATGTGCAAGCTCCTCCATGCTAAAATGATGTTGTTCGAGATGCACTTATTTGTAAAAGAGGCAAATTTAGCACGCGCTAGCTTTCCCCCACAGTGGAATGTTGTTGTTCAAGATGTGCTTGTGCTTCTGCAAGATGGAAATCTACCCTACGCTAGTTTTACCCCATGGAGGAATGATGTTGTTCGAGATGTTCTTGTGCTTGTGCAAGAGAGAAAGCTAGCATGCACTAGCTTCCACCCATAGTGAAATGATGTTGTTCAATATGTGTATATGCTTGTGTAAGAGAGAAAGCTAGCATGCGCTAGCTTACCCCCATGGTGGGATGATTTTCGAGATGCGTTGGTGCTTGTGCAAGAGAGAAAGCTAGCATGTGCTAGCTTTCCCCTAGGTTGGAGTGATTTTGTTCAATATGTGTTTTCACTTGTGCTTATGAAAGAGGGAAATCTAGCTCGCGTTATCATTTTCCTACAGTGGAATCATGTTGTTCGAGATGTGTTTGTGCTTATGCAAGAGGGAAAGCTAGCATGCGCTAGCTTTCCCCCACTTTGGGATGATGTTGTCCGAGATGAGCTCGTGTTTGCACATTAGGGAAAGCTAGCACGCGCTAGCTTTCCCCTAGGGTGGGATGATGTTGTCCGAGATGAGCTTGTGCTTCTGCAAGAGGGAAAGCTAGAACACACTAGCTTCCCCCACGGTGGGATAATGTTGTCCGAGATGAGCTCGTGCTTGTGCAAGAGGGAAATCTAGCACGCTCTAGCTTTCCCCACTGGTGGGATGATGTTGTTTGAGATGCACTCCTACTTGTGCAAGAGGGAAAGCTAGCACACCTAATGGTGGGATGATGTTGCTCGAGATGCGCTCCTACTTGCGCAAGAGGGAAAGCTAGAATGCACTAACTTTCCCCCACTGTGGGATGATATTGTCCGCGATGTGCTCCTGCTTGTGCAAGAGGGAAAGCTGGTGTGTGATAGCTTTCCCCCACGGATGAATGATGTTGTTCAAGATGTGCTCTTGCTTGTGCAAGAGGGAAAGCTATCGTGCGCTAGCTTTCCCCCAAGGTGGGATGTTTTTTTTCGAAATATGCCCCTACTTGTGAAAGAGGGAAAGCTAGCATGTGCTAGCTTTCCCCCACAATGGGATGATGTTTGAGATGTGCTCCTTCTTGTTCAAGATGGAAATCGAGCATGCACTAGATTTCCCTCATGGTTGGATTATGTTGTTCGAGATGCGCTTGTACTTGTGCAAGAGGGAAAACTAGTGCATGCTAGCTTTCCCCCATGGTGGAGTGATGTTGTTTAAGATGCACTTGTGCTTGTGCAAGAAGGAAAGCTAGCATGCGCTAACTTTCCCCCATGATTGAATGATGTTTGAGATGCATTTGTTCTTTTGCAAGAGGAAAAACTAGCACGTGATAGCTTTTCCCCACGGTGGCATGTTTTTTGAGATGCACTTGTTCTTGTACAAGAGGGAAAGATAGCACGCGCTAGCTTTCTCCCACAGTGGAATGATGTTATTCGATATGTGCTTGTGCTTTTGCAAGAGGGAAATCTAGCACGCACTAGCTTTCCCCCATGGCGGAATGATGTTGTTTGAGATGCACTTGTGCTTGTGCAATAGGGAAAGTTGACATGCACTAGATTCCCCCATGGTGGAATGATGTTGTTCGAGATGCGCTTGTGCAAGAGGGAAAGCTAGCACGCACTAGCATTCCCCCACATTGAATGATGTTTGATATGAGCTTGTGCTTTTGAAAGAGGGAAAGCTAGCACATGTTAGCTTTCCCCCATGGTGGAATGATGTTTGGGATGTTCCTGTGCTTGTGCAAGAGAGAAAGCTAACATGTGCTAGTTTTTTGCCATGGTGGAATGATGTTGTTCGAGATGCGCTTATGCTTATGAAAGAGGGAGTGCTATTAGGCACAACCTTTCCCCCACGATGGAATGATGTTGTTCGAGATGCACTTGTGCTTGTGCAAGAGGGAAAACTAGCACGCACTAGCTTTCCTTGACGATGGAATGATGTTGTTTGAGATGTGCTTGTTTTTGTGTAAGAGGGAAAGCTAGCATACGCTAGCTTTCCCCCATGGTGGGATGATGTTCGAGATGTGCTTGTGCTTGTGCAAGAGGGAAAGCTAGCATGCGCTACCTTTTCCCAACATTGGAATGATGTTGTTCGAGATGTGCTTGTGCTTGTGCAAGAGGGAAGGCTAGCACGCGCTAGCTTTCCTCCATGGTGGAATGATGTTGTTTGAGATGCACTTGTGATTGTGCAATAGGGAAAGCTAGCACACACTAGCTTCACCCCATGGTGGAATGATGTTATTCGAGATGTGCTTGTGCTAGGGGGAAAGCTAGCACATGCTAGCTTTCCCCCACATTGAATGATGTTGTTTGAGATGAGCTTATGAGAGGGAAAACTAGCTTGTGTTAGCTTTCCCCCACGGTCGAATGATGTTTGAGATGTGCCTGTGCTTATGCAAGAGGGAATGATGTTGTTCGAGATGTGCTTGTGCTTTTGCAAGAGGGAAAGCCACCATAAACTAGCTTTCCCCCATGGTGGAATGATGTTGTTCGAGATGCACTTGTGCTTGTTAAAGAGGGAAAGCTAGAACACGCTAGATTTCCTTGACAGTGGAATGATGTTGTTCAAGATGAGATTATTCCTGTGCAAGAGGAAAGGCTAGCATGTGCAAGCTCCTCCATGCTAAAATGATGTTGTTCGATATGTGCTTGTTTGTACAAGAGGAAAAGTTAGCACGTCCTAGCTTTCCCCCACAGTGGAAAGATGTTGTTCAAGATGCGCTTGTGCTTCTACAAGATGGAAAGCTATCCTGCGCTAGTTTTACCCCACAGAGGAATGATGTTGTTCGAGATGTTCTTGTGCTTCTGTAAGAGAGAAATATAGCATGCACTAGCTTCCACCCACAATGAAATGATGTTGTTCGATATGCGTATATGCTTGTGTAAGAGAGAAAGCTAGCATGCGCTAGCTTACGCCCATGGTGGGATGATTTTCAAGATGCGTTGGTGCTTGTGCAAGAGGGAAAGCTAGCACGCGCTAGCTTTCCCCTAGGTTGGAGTGATGTTGTTCAAGATGCGTTTGCGCTTGTGCTTATGAAAGAGGGAAAGCTAGATTGCGTTATCATTTTCCTACAGTGGAATCATGTTGTTTGAGATGTGCTTGTGCTTGTGCAAGAGGGAAATCTAGCATGCGCTATCTTTCCCCCATGATGGGATGATGTTGTCCGAGATGAGCTCGTGTTTGCACATTAGGGAAATATAGCACGCACTAGCTTTCCCTTAGGGTGGGATGATGTTGTTCGAGATGATCTTGTGCTTGTGCAAGAGGGAAAGCTAGCACATACTAGCTTCCCCCACGGTGGGATGATGTTGTCTGAGATGAGCTCGTGCTTGTGCAAGACAAAAATCTAGCACACGCTAACTTTCTCCACTGGTGGGATGACATTGTTCGAGATGGACTCCTGCTTGTGAAAGAGGGAAAGCTAGCACGCTTAATGGTGGGATGATGTTGTTCGAGATGCACTCCTTTCTTGCACAAGAGGGAAAGATAGAATACACTAACTTTCCCCCATGGTGGGATGATATTGTTCGCGATGCACTTCTGCTTGTGCAAGAGGAAAAGATAGTGTGTGCTAGATTTCCCCAACGAACGAATGATGTTGTTCAAGATGCGCTCCTGCTTGTGCAAGAGGGAAAGCTAACATGCGCTAGCTTTCCCCCAAGGTGGGATGATGTTTTTTGAAATGTGCTCCTACTTGTGCAAGAGGGAAAGCTAGCACGCGCTAGCTTTCCCCCACGATGGGATGATGTTTCAGATGTGCTCTTGCTCGTTCAAGATGTAAATCTAGCACGCACTAGATTTCCCTTATGGTTGGATGATGTTGTTCGAGATGCGCTTGTGCTTGTGTAAGAGGGAAAACTAGCACATGGTATCTTTCCCCCTCAGTGGCGTAATGTTGTTCAAGATGCACTTGTGCTTGTGCAAGAGGGAAAGCTAGCATGCGCTAGCTTTCCCCCAAGGTGGAATGATGTTTGAGATGCATTTGTGTTTGTGCAAGAGGGAAAGCTAGCACTTGCTAGCTTTGTTGGCTTTCCCCCACGGTGGCATGATGTTTTTCGAGATGCACTTGTGCTTGTGCAAGAGGGAAAGCTAGCACGCACTAGCTTTCTACCATGGTGGAATGATGTCGTTCGATATGTGCTTGTGCTTTTGCAAGAGGGAAAGCTAGCATGCACTAGCTTTCCCCCATGGCAGAATGATGTTGTTTGAGATGTGCTTGTTCTTGTGCAATAGGGAACGCTGACACGCACTAGCTTCCCCCATGGTGGAATGATGTTGTTCGAGATGCGCTTGTGTAAGAGGGAAAGCTAGCACGCACTAGCTTTCCCCCACATTGAATGATGTTTGATACGAGCTTGTGTTTTTGCAGGAGGGAAAGTTGGCACGTGTTAGCTTTCCCCCACGGTGGAATGATGTTTGGGATGTGCCTATGCTTGTGCAAGAGAGAAATCTAGCATGCACTAGTTTTCTGCCATGGTGGAATGATGTTGTTCGAGATGCGCTTATGCTTGTGCAAGAGGGAGTGCTAGTAGGCGCAAGATTTCCCCCATGGTGGAATGATGTTGTTCGAGATGCACTTGTGCTTGTGCAAGAGGGAAAACTAGCACACACTAGCTTTCCTTGACGATGGAATGATGTTGTTTGAGATGTGCTTGTTCTTGTGCTAGAGTGAAGGCTAACATGTGCAAGTTTTCCTCCATTCTAGAATGGTGTTGTTTGAGATGCGCTCATGTTTGTGAAAGAGGGAAAGATAGCATGCTCTAGCTTTCCCCCACAATGGAATGATGTTGTTCAAGTTGTGCTTGTGCTTCTGCAAGATGGAAAGCTAGCATATGCTAGTTTTACCCCACAGAGGAATGATGTTGTTCGAGATGCACTTGTGCTTGTGCAAGAGAGAAAGCTAGCACACACTAGCTTTACCCCATAGTGGAATGATGTTGTTCAAGATGAGTATATGCTTGTGCAAGAGGGAAAACTAGCACACACTATCTTTCCCCCATGGTGGGATGATGTTCAAGATGCATTTTTGCTTGGCGTGCTAGCTTTCCCTCACAGTGGAACGATGTTTTTCGATATGTGCTTGTGTTTGTACTTATGCAAGAGGGAAATATAACATGCACTATCTTTTTCCCACGATGGAATGATGTTGCTCGAAACGCGCACACGCTTGTGAAAGAGGGAAATTTAACATGTGCTAGCTTTCCCCCATGGTGGAATAATGTTGTTCGAGATGCATTTGTGCTTGTGCAAGAGGAAAAGATAGCATGCATTGGCTTTCCCCATGGTAGAATGATGTTGTTCAAGATGCGTTTGTGCTTGTGCAAGAGGAAAAGTTAACAAGTGTTAGCATTCCCCCATGGTGTAATGATGTTGTTCGAGATGCGCTTGTGCTTGTGCAAGAGGGAAAGCTAGCATGCTCTAGCCTTCCCCCATGGTGGAATAATGTTGTTCGAGATGCACTTGTGCTTTTGCAAGGGGGAAAGCTAACACACGCTAGATTTCCCCCACAATGGAATGATGTTGTTCAAGATGCACTTGTGCTTTTGCAAGAGGGAAAGCTACCACACGTCATCTTTCCCCCACAATGAAATGATGTTGTTCAAGTTGCATTTATACTTGTGCAAGAGAGAAATCCAACAGACGCTAACTTTTCTCCACAGTGGAATGATGTTGTTCGCGATGCACTTGTGTTTGTGCAAGAGGGAAAGCTAGCATGCACTAGCTTTCCTCCACGGTGGAATAGTATTGTTCGAGATGAGATTGTGTGTGTGCAGGAGGGAATGCTAACACGCCCTAGATTTCCTTCACAGTGGAATGATGTTGTCCTAAATGCGCTTGTGCTTGTGCAAGAAGGAAAGATAGCATGTGCTAGTTTTCCTTCACAGTAGAATGATTTTGTATGAAATGCATTTCTTATTGTGTAAGAAGGAAAGCTAGCATGTGTTAGAATTCCTACACAATGGAATGATGTTGATTGAAATGCGCTTTTTCTTGTGCAAGAAGGAAAGCTAGTATGCATTGGTGTTCCTCCATAGTGGAAGGATGTTCGAAATGCTCTTCTTCTTGTGCAAGAAGGAAAGCTAGCATGCACCAACATTCCTCCATAGTGGAATGATGATGTTCGAAATGTGATTTTTCTTGTGCAAGAAGGAAAGTTAACATGCATTAGCTTTGCTCCATAGTGGAATGATGTTTTTCAAAATGCATTTGTTTTGTTTAAGAAGGAAAACTATCACGCACTAGCTTTCCTCCATAGTGAAATGTTGTTGTTTGAAATGCTCTTGTGCTTGTACAAGAAAGAAACCTAACACGCGTTAGCTTTCCTTCACAATGGAATGTTGTTGTTCAAATTTCATTTTTTCTTGTGCAATAAGGAAACCTAGCACGCAATAGCTTTCCTCCATAGTGGATTTTTGTTTGAAATGTGCTTGTGTTTGTGAAAGAAGGAAAACTAGCACACTCTAGCTTTCTTCCATAATGGAATATTGTTGTTTGAAATGTGTTTGTGCTTGTGCAAAAAGGAAAACTAGCATGCACTAGATTTCCTCCACAATGGAATGTTGTTTTTTAAAATACACTTGTGCATGTGCAAGAAGGAAAGTTAGCACGTGCTAGCTTTCCTCCACCGTGGAGTGATGTTGTTTGAAATGCGCTTGTATTTGCACCACCGTGGAGTGATGTTGTTTGAAAGTTATCACGCGTTAGCTTTCCCATAGTGTACTTATGTTGTTTGAGATGTGTTTGCGCTTTTGCAAGAGGGAAAGCTAGCATGCACTAGCTTTCCCCGATGTTGGAGTGATGTTGTTTGAGATGCGTTGGTGCTTCTGCAAGAGGGAAAGCTATCGCTAGCTTTCCCCCAAGGTGGAATGATGTTGTTCGAGAAGAAATTGTGCTTGTGAAGAAGGGAAAGCTAACACGTGCTATCTTTCCCCCATGGTTGAATAATATTGTTCAAGAAATGCTTGTGCTTGTGCAAGATGGAAATTTAGCACACGCTATATTTCCTCCATGGTGGAATGGTGGGATTTGAACCCAGGTGGAGAGGATAACAATTATTCTTTCAATGGCTCGAGCTAGACCCAATCGATTAGTCCAAACCAAGCTACTTCTAAAAATTTTCCATTTATTGCCACAATTTATTCTACAAATATGTTTGTTGAAAAAACTTTTGTCCAATATCTTCTATCATGTTGACTTTAAACTAGTATGCATATAAATCCAACATTGTTATGTTCTTCCTCCCATAACACCATTTTGCTGAGAGGAATATGGAGTTGTAAATTGCCTCATTATGCTAGCTTTCTTGCAAAATAACTTGAGGGCTCAAGCTACTTTTCTACCATTGCTTGAAATTGTGGAAAAACATTAAATGCACCAACCATTTTAGAGTAATAAATACAAGTTTTTCTGCTAAAAGCATCAAGGAAAGCTCTAAAAAAATTCATCCCACCAACATATTCTACATATTTAAGACTGCACCATTGCTTGAAATTATGGAAAAACATTAAATGCACCAACCATTTTAGAGTAATAAATACAAGTTTTTCTGCTAAAAGCATCAAGGAAAGCTCTAAAAAAATTCATCCCACCAACATATTCTACATATTTAAGACTGCACCATTGCTTGAAATTGTGGAAAAACATTAAATGCACCAACCATTTTAGAGTA
>JASDQU010324000.1:7568-19773 GCA_032191745.1 Picea mariana
GTGATAGCTCGTTGGAAAGGTATCGTCGAGGAGATTCATTTTGGGGGCTCAATCATGCCTTCGGATATCATTGATCACCTCGATCTCAAAAAACCTTCATTTAGGCCCTCAAAATGGCCCCGAAAGTTAAACTTGCTAAAAATAGTAAATTGCCAAAATTGCCAGAAAACTATTTTGAGCCAGTCGGAAAAGGTGGGTGGCCACCGATATCCACCTGGATCATTGAGACAACAAAAGTTTCAAACTTAGGGAGAGGCTTTGCAGGAATCCTTACAGCTGGAAGAGAACCAGTATCAGAAGACAGATCCAACAATAGAGGAGATGAAGGAGGATCTGAAGAACCTCACATTTCAACTGAACCAGAATAAGGGCAAAGAGAAGATTGAAGTTGTTTGGTGTACCACATGTAGGACAAAAGGATACCATAAGAATGAATGCCCAACTTTCACGTAGTATATGGAAACAGGAGTACCAAACCCTTTTCAAAAAAGAGGACCATTATGGGAGATCTATAAGACACATGGGCATGATATATATCATTGTCCCATGATGTAGAAGTATCAAACAGTACCCAAGAATTCATACCGCAATTTTCGGAAATCAGTGGGTCATGATGATAAATACTGTAAGACAATGGACATAATGAGGGAAATAACTTCAAACACCTATAGGGTGCAGTAAAAAATAATGGTAGGGAAAGTCGCACCTCAATTTAACCAAGTACCACCTCTATACAACACTGTGCAACAACATTATAACACTGCGTGACCGCAATATAATAATGCGCAGCCATAGTATAATCTTGCACAGTATAATCAAGGGCCTCAGTACAACGCATGACGAGGAGATCGAACTGAATATATAGGTGGAGGACAAGGTAGAGGAGGATTTGGAAGAAGCGGAGGTCCAGTAGTGTGTAACAACTTCCAACAGCCAAGACATTATGCAAGGGAATGTACACTTCCACCTATGACATCTATGTATTGTCGTGCAAGAAACCATGATATAGAGGAATGCTCAACACTTTTGGGAAAAATTCAAGAAAAGAGGAACCAGAACAACCTGAATGTTCATTGGATCTCTGTAGAGGCTAGGGACAATGGAATAAATATCAACATAGTCACACGGGGAGGTGCCAAGATAGTAACTGATGCAATGAGACAAGATCCAACACCACACCAATGGGTGAAGAAGAATACTGGACCACTGAAGAAATTTGATGCACGGAAAGAAAAGGAGACATTCAAGGAGGCCAAACAAGAGCTCCTCAAATAAGATGTTGCATCTACATCAGCTGCGCAACATACTCAGAACGTACCAGTGTACAAAATTCCTTCGTCAATGGACCACACCAATGAAGTACAACCTTTAGGGCAAGTAAGTACCATAAAGACTTTTCTTCAATCCTACGTTAAACTATTGAATGATCAATCATCTATTAAAGTTTGGAAAAAAAATTTAGAAATATGTAACACAGATGTAGAGGGTAAATTAGAGAAGAATAGAGTTAATCACCTCCATACAAGAAGGCGGGCAAGTAGAGAATTCAGACTGAATGCCAACATTGGAGATTTCAATATGGGGGATATTATACTAGATTTAGGCTCTGAGGTAAACGTGTTACCCAAGAAGACATGGAAATTTGTGGGAGATCCCACACTAGGTTATTCACCTGTACAGTTGAAATTATAAAATAAACACATATTTGTACCAATTGGAAGGCTTAAGGGTGTGACAGTAGATCTGGATGGAGTGCGCACTAAGGCAGACTTCGAAGTGATAGAAATACTGGATGGCACAACACCTTATCCAACGTTGCTTGGCTTAAATTGGGCATTTGATAACCAGTACATAATCAACTTGAAGACAAGGAATATGACATTTGAATCAGGAGAATACATAGTCATTGCACCATTAGATCCATCAGAAGGAGAAAGGTTTGTAGAGCCCACTTGCTTAGATCTGGAGGAAATAAACCAATTGTACAAAACCACCGCGTGTGAAGAAGATTATGTCAACCCAACTTCAAATGGGGTACTCAACTGGAGGAGAATCACATCATGTGCTTCTAACTCATATACAGGTTTGGAGCAGCAGATATTACATGAAGTCTCCACAAGAAGGTGCGCAAGAATAGACCGTGCAGTAAGATGGGTTGGTACAGAGATAAGGGAACCTCCCAGTTTTCATGGGGTAAATGATCTGGAAGAATTTTTGACCAAATGTGAAGAATAAGTATTATAAAATCATAGGATATTAGCCCTAGATATTGCACTCAAAGATACACCTATAAGATGGTGAGGTGTGCACAAAGAAACAATTTAGGACTAGTACCAATGTAAGAGGTTATTGCGCATCAGATTCGGTGTAGAACAGGGCAACAATAAAATGTAGAGATATGATGGACATGGAACACCAACAAAACATTTGGAGAAATGGAAGATACAATGGAGGATGACACCACCATAGGAATGGCCTCATCACTTCATTCTTACATTGGAAGGAATTCTAGAAAACTGGTATGTAGACTAGGAAATGCATAGAGGCACTGCAGAATGGATATCATTACAAAAAAAAATTATAATAACCTTCTCATTTGAACATGAGAACCCCAACATCGATTCAACACTAAAAAAAATAAGACGGGTGATATTTATTGATGAACCAAAGGTTGAACTCATGACAAAATACCAACAACAGAACAGGTAAATAGTCAAAGAATTATTGCCATGCTATCATGTGGAAAAAGAAGCACCAGATGAAGATGACCCACGCAATATTCAAATTTACAAAAATTGAAGGGGAAAGAGAAGTGGAAGGTCCATATTTGGAATCATAAGTATTTGTTGCACCTATCAAAGTGAAGAAAGTCAACATTGGGACAACTGATAATCCTAAAATGGCAAGTATTGGAGACTATTGGGATGAACAAATAGTGGAAAGAATAACATAGTTAATGCGCGAATACAATGACATGTTCCCAATGACCTTTACAGAGATGAAAGGAATAGAAGGAGATATAGGAGAGATGAAGATACCTCTCAAACATGAGGCCAGACCTGTCAGACAAAGACCTTATAGACCGAATCCAATATATAAGCAGAAGGTGAAAGAAGAAATTGACAGGATGTTGGAAGATGGTATTATAGAACCAATAGAGGAGTCTGAATGGATAAGTCCTATGGTAGTGAAAGAAAATAAACAAAGGGGGATACATATATGTGTAGATTTAAGAAAATTGAATGATTCTTTCCTACATGACCCTTTTCTTACCCCTTTCACAGATGAGGTATTAGAGAATGTGGAGGCCAAGAAGCATACTCATTTACAGATGGATTCTTAGGGTACCATCAGACCAAGATAGCTTCAGAAGACAGGTATAAGACAACTTTTTCCATAGAATGGGAATCCTACTAGTACACCATCATGCCTTTCGGGATAAATAATACACCAGCCATATTTTCAAGAGTAATCATAGCTTATTTTAAAGAATTCACATATCGGTTCTTAGAAGTGTACTTGGATGACTCGACTGTGTATAGTATGCTAAAAGATCATGTAGAAATATTAAGGCTAATGTTGGAAAGATGCAGACAATGTTAGATATCATTGAATATAAAGAAATGCATCTTTGGGACACCTTTTGGAATATTGTTAGGACATATAGTCTGTAAACAAGACTTGCTAGTAGATCTTGCTAAGATTGTAGTCATTGTCAACTTACCACCACCAAAATTAGTGCGCCAATTGAGAGAAACACTGGGACATACAGGATATTACAGGAAATTCATAAAGGGTTATGCACAGATTACCGCGCCAATGGAAAAACTGTTGAAGAAGGACACCAAATTTCAGTGGAATGAAGAATGTCAACAAGGGTTGGATACCTTAAAAGAAAATATGGTCACAACACCTATCCTATTATTCCTATACTGGGAAATGACATTTCATGTGCATGTAGATGCATCAACCATAACACTTGGAGAAATTCTGGCACAACCAAGAGCAGGGGAGTTAGACCATCCTATAGCCTTTGCAAGCAGGAAATTGTCAGAATCAGAGTAGAATTACAACATCACCAAAAGAGAAGGCTTAGCCATGGTATATGCACTTTAGAATTTCATGCACTATTTGTTGGGAAAACATTTTAAGATGTTCACATATCATTCTTCCCTAAAATATTTAGTCAACAAGTTAGTGTTGGGGGGAAGGATCTGTAGATGGTTGTTTTTATTTCAAGAATTTGATTTTGAAGTGATATTCAAAAAAGGGAAGCTGAATGCAGGACCTAATCATCTTTCAAGGGTAAATAATGGAGAAGAACCTACCAACTTGGAAGACAACTTCCCTGATGTGCAATTGTTTTCAGTACAAATAACTGATGAATACTTTGATGATATCATTGAATAATTGAGCACATGGATTATGCCACAATAATTTGTCACTGTGCATAAAAATAATCCGGTAGCTAGAGTTGTAGACTATCAACTCATTGCAAGACACTTATATAAAATGGGCGCAGACAACATTTTGAGAAGGTGTGTACTAGAGCATGAAAGGCATAAAATTTTGGCAGAAGCTCATGAGGGAATAGTTGGAGGACATTATGCAGGAAAATATACCACGCAAAAGGTATTTCACACAAGACTATGGTGGAAAACAACTCACAGAGATGGCAAGGAATATTGCCATAAGTGTGATGTCTATCAGAGGGTTGGTAAACCTAACAAAAGGGATGAGATGCCCCTAAGACCACAAGTAAATTTGTAGGTATTTGAGAAATTGGAAATAGACTTTGTTGGGATAATCCATCCACCAACAAAAATCTTAGGATCCAGATACATCATTATTGTGACAGAATATTTAACAAGATGGGTAGAAGCAGCACCAGTCAAAGACTGCATCATAGAGATAACAATACACTTCTTGTTTGAGAAAGTGATCACCAGATTTAGATGTCCAATAATTTTGATGAGTTATCAAGGTACTCACTTCATCAACAACACTATCAGGTCTATGACGGAGGAGTTTGAATTGTTCCACCAGAAGAATACACCTTATCATCCTCGGGCAAATGGAACAGTAGAAGCCTTCAATAAGATATTGGAGAATGCTCTGAAATATATCTGTAATGTCAACAGGGATGATTGGGATTTGAAAATACCAGCAGTACTATGGGAATATATGACTACATGAAATAAGTTGATAGGGCAGACACCATTCATATTGGTGTATGGGAAGGAAGCAATAGTACCATTATAATTTATGGTAGCCAGTTTATGCGTAGCAGTAATCACCAACACGACAGAAATAGGTGCAGTGAAGGATAGGTTGAATCAACTAATGGAGATGGAAGAGGATAGTATTCTAGTAGGATTTCACCAAGAAGTACATAAAGTTAGAGACAAATCTTGGCATGACAGACATATCAAGAGGAAAAGTTTCAAGGAAGGAGACCTAGTCTTTCTCCATGACAGTAAATTTTTCCAACATCCTGGTAAGTTTAGATTGCATTGGATAGGGCCCTATGAACTAAAGTCTATCATAGATGGGGGATATGTCTAGTTAAAGGATCTGACAGGAACATAAATGAAAGGAATGATCAATGGGAGTTGACTGAAATTGTACAGGGACAGTCGACCTCCTAACAATTAAAAGTTACAGCGCAATAAAAAGGACATGTACATAGTGTAATATAGTAGAAGCCAAGATAGAAAAATGAAAAAAAGAAAAAAAAAAAAGGAGAAACAGAGGGAAAAATGAATACCAAATAGAAAAGAAAGAAAATACAAAAACACTAGGGAAAGTTGTGTGCAGAAATTACCGCGACATACATCAGAAGACCGCATGTAGTAAAAAGTGGAGTCGGTGCAAATGCATGTAAAAAGTGAAAATTAAAAACAACCCTATCTATAAAAGGCAAAAAGTGTATAGTTATTCAACACTTAGCTAATTTCGAGCTCATAGCGAGAAAAATAACTCGTTCCCTAGTTACCAAGTCGCGAAATAACAAGCCAAGTTGTGATAATTGCAAAGGATGACTCCACTGAAGTTTGGGTCGCTAGGACAATTTTTCGGGTCACTCGACAGGGCCAAAGGCACAAAGAGAGGATGCAACATCTAGAGAACATATTCAAGCTTGAGGATGTGAACACCTCGGACCTAGAATCGATTAGCCCGACACAGGTTGAGGATGAGTTCCCCAACAACACACAAGAAACAAAGAGAAGCATAGAGGAGAAGATCAACCTCATTGCGTATACAATCGACAAATACATGAAGGAGATCGAGGAACTCAAGGAGAAGATTAATATCACGACTATGCCTGAGGTCCAAGAGAAGAGGAAAGAAGAAGCTGCACTCCAAATGGCAGAAATGGAGAAACAATTCAGTGCAACAACAAGATTGTTTGACAGAGTAGTGTGACTTTTGACAACATTGGAGGAAGAAGAGAAGATCCAGTAGTGGGACTGGGAATAAAAAAGAGTAAGCGCAGCTATCCAGGACCTCAAGCAGAGGCAGAATACAATGAGTATCACCGAGCATCTAAAAGGAATGAAAGATATGAATTAGTTGTAGGAAGATTTAAAAGCAGCGCAGATGCAAAAGCATGAAAGATAGGCACAGATGGAACCCCTTCAAGAGAAAGTAGAGAAGATGATCCCGCAGTTGGAGGAGGAGAAGAGGAACATGGTGCAAGCACAAAAAAAACACACAGCAAGGATCCAGGGGGATATCACAACATAGGATTTATAAGCGCTCAAAGAAAAGGTCGTGATGGTCAAGGAAAGAGGAAGGGAACTTGCAGACAAGTTCCAAAGCCTAGAAGAGGTTGTTAAGGGAGTGCACAATGCCTAGGTGGATCGAGACAAGCCACATGTCACTGTTGGGGGCATGTTGGGTGCACGGCGATTTTGAGGAAAAGTCCAGTTTTGGAAAGTAAAGCTTAATTTGGTTAAAGACAACTGGAAAGAAAAGAAACACATGTAAGGAAAAGGTGCATGCAAAGTAGGAAAGCATGCAAGGCATGGAGGCAATAAGACCTAACCATGTTAGGGTTATGGTTTTGGAATGTAACGACTAATAAGACTGTAAAATAGTATAAATAAGAACCTGTGAGGTCTAGGTCGAGGTGGTTGTTTTGTTTGTTTTCAGAGGGTTGTTGTTGGTTAGTAGTAATTCGGGTTATGAGCTATTGTAAGACAATTGTTTTAGTTGTTTATATGTATAAGGGTCAAGTAGGTCAGCCTTTGAGGGTTAGATCACAAACTTGGGAGCCTGGTGTGGTCTAGTCCACTTCACGAAGGTTGTGGAATCTATTTCATAATTGTATGTAGTGCACATAGCGCCATATTTTGCAGAATTCTAAATAAAAGAGCCTAAGAAGCCAAATCTTTGTGGACGTAACCTAGGAGGGGGTGAACCACAGTAAAATATGTGCACTATTTGATGAGTGAATGCATGTTTACTTTCTGTTAATGGTTGATCATCTTTAATTCATGTTAATGGTTGATTTACATATATGTGGTTATCTAGATCTATTTGATTGCATGCAAGAGTTTACCAGATGAATGGATCTTAATAATAATAGATTGAGTAATCATTTAAGGCTTGAGAAATATCATTTACAATCCCATATCCCCACTCTTTCCTAGACTGCAAGCACCTGAGCATTGCAATCACCCATAGAACTATCTCGGGTGAGACTGCACAATACATTCTGTGTGCTTCATTTCCTTCTATTTTACCAAGAGGGATAATAGTTTTATAGGATTTTGTTGGAAACCATTTTAGATCTAAACCCGGTTCAGCCAAGAACTAGATAGAAAGAGTAATAACTAACAATTGATATTCATAATTCTTTGTGGAGCGACATGTGAATGATAGAATCACCCAACGAGTGGTGAAGTGATGTATCGACTTCCATAGTGGAAGTAGAAGAAGAACGTGAAGATCCTTTTATGACTTGTTTGTAACTAAAGTGATATAGATTGAATGAATTGAATATATGTGAAGAGCGACTAGCACTAGGTTGAAGAAGACGAAAAAATTGATCCTGGAAAGATCACTAGACTGTGATATTTCCATCATTTCATTAAGGTTTAGTACTAATTTGTTTAATCCACTGGTATGATGAGAAGAATTGTCTACATGTACTAGAATTTCCCCTATCCGAGTGCAAATACTCCATGTCCTCAAGTAACATAGTTTCCTCTTCATTTGAGAATGTAAAGATCCTTTAGGTGGAGTATGTGTGGAATAATGGCAGGGAGATGAAGCTATAAACTATGGTGAGTTGTGTGAAAGGTGATCGAGTGGGCTCAAGGCACATGCCTACTATATAGGACTCATGTTCCCCAATAGTCATATGGAAGGGCATGTTGGACACTTGAAATGGCACACATGTGAACACAAAACCCATAATTTTGAGAAGAGGTGCGCCACAGATTGGACAAAGTGTGACAATGTCAAAATAAAGGACCCTGTCAGTGAATGTGCCAGTGAATGTGTCAAAATTGTTGCAATAGATCTGGAGATGTTCTCTACGATAGAGAGGTGATGTCGATTCAACAGTCTTCTCTTCTGCATGAATTCTAACATGGGATCGTATCTCTGGAATTATAACCTGGGATCAATATGATCGAGCAATTTCAGATAGGAGATAGTATGAGGATGTTTGTCTCTAGACATTAGTTGTGTGCTACTAGCAATGGTTGTGTACCACTGGATAATAGTTGTGTACTACTATGGATCAACACAATTGTGTTCTATTAGATGGAATTGTAGTAGTTATGTTCTACTAGCTGATTGTCATGGAGATTACCATATCACTTGGAGCAACTGTGTGTTACTTCATCATAGAGACTATGATGGATGATTCAATCTATCAATGACATGGTAGTATTTGTGTGCTACTAGTTTATTGCATAACATTAAATGGACTACTAGATGAAGACATCATGAAAAGATACCTTCCTAGATAATAGGGAGTTTTGATGTTTGAGGTAGCATCGTGAGATATTCTCCCTGGAGGGTCCTATGTGCACTAGTAGGGGGGAATGTGAAATTCATACTAACATGCCTTAGACGGTCATATGAATGAACCAAGACATTGGTTCCATGAGGAAACCTCAATATTTCTTGTGAGACATTGGTTTCATGAGGGAAACTCAATATGTATTATACATTGGTTCCATGAGGGAACCTCGATACATCTTAGATTTGTGTTTCACAAGGGAACCACGAGATGTCTAGTATCGACACAGTTCATGAGTGAAACTTGAGGTTGGACACTTCAGTATATTTGGGTGTCCAGTATACATTCATGTACATAAGGAGAAAAGGACCAAGCTAGACCCTTCAAGCAGAAAGGGTACATTTGTGGGGTACAGTGAGTCTTTGAAGGCTTACTGAATCTACATCCCTAGTCAAAGACAGATTGAGGTCAGAAGATATGTTACCTTTGAGGAGGAGGTAGCCTTCAGGAGATATAAAGGATCTCATGTGGATATTGATAGTGAGAGACAGGAAGAGATGGTGCCTTATCCCCCTCATCCTCCAACAATTCAGAGGGAGACAGTTGATCCTATTAATCCAATTGATCCAATTGATCTCGTTGATATTGTAGCTCCAATTGATGTTCCCAGAGATATTATAGTAGGTCAGAAGAGACTTACATGGGATATGCAACTCCTCGTAGTACCTTGTGAGAGAGAAAGAGACCTCAGAGCTATTCGTGCTATGTCACATCTATTAGCCACATCATTGATTCTGAGCCTTCCTATTATAAGGAGGAATTTAGTCAGCCAATAGGGAGAGATTCCATGATGGAGGAGTATCAGTCCATCATGAAGAATGATGTGGGATATTTTTTTGAGACCTGAGGGGAAGTCAATAGTGACTTCCAAGTGGATTTATAAGATCAAACACACAGTTGATGGGAGCATCGAGAAGCACAAAATGAGATTTGTTGCTAAAGGATTCTCTCAAGTGTTTGGAATATACTATGAGGAGACAATTTCTCCTGTTTCTCGATACACTTCTATCCGAACGATTATTTCCCTTGCAACATCCATGGGTTAGATACTACATTAGATGGATGTGAAGACAACCTTTCTCAATAGAGATATTGAGGAAGAAGTATACATTGAGCATCCTGATTGTTTCATGATACATGAGAAGGAGTCTGATGTGTGCATGTTGAAGAAGGTATCGTATGGACTCAAATAGGCACCTCGAGCTTGGTATGTGAGGATTGATGGACACCTGATGATTTTGGGCTTCGTAAAAAGTGTTGTTGATCCCAACCTATACTAAAATATTGTTAATGGTGAGTCCCTAATTTTGGTCCTCTACATTGATGATGTATTCCTCACCAGTACAGAGAGCCTTATTATCGAATGCAAGTATATGTTCGCCTTTGAGTTTGAGATGAAGGACCTTGGTGTGATGCACTACTTCTTGGGAATAGAGGTGTGGTAGAAAACTTATGAGATCTTCCTAAGTCAGGGGAAGTACACAGTTGAGATATTGAAGAAGTTTGGGATGTTGAATGGCTACACCAATGGTGATGAATCTGAAGAAACTAAGTGTGTCTTCTTCTGATTCCGACGAGATTGATCCAACCCTTTACAAACAGTTGATTGGATCATTGACGTATTTGGTTAACACCATACCATATATTTTCTATGTAATGAGTGCACTTAGCCAATTTATGAGTCAATCGAAATAAACACATTGGATTGTTGTAAAGCATGTGTTGAGATACCTATGAGGCATAGTTAGAGATGGTATGAGATATACTTTTACTATTGACATGAGATCTCAAGGATATATTAACTCTGATTGGGCAGTGAGCACAGTGGACAAGAAGAACACCTCTGGGTGTTGCTTCACTTTGGGATCTGCCATGGTTTCCTAGAGTAGAAAGAAACATACTTATGTGGATTTGAGCACTGTAGAAACATAGTACATTACATTGAGTGTGGAAATCTGCGAAACAGTATGGATTTGCGATCTCCTTGCATATTTATTTGGACATGTACCGGATTCCATTGTTATTCACTATGATAACCAGATCTATGTGAAGCTCTCAGAGAATTCAGTGTTTCATTGAAACACATTGAGATCAAGTACCATTACATCCGATACATGGTGCATAGGAAGGTAGTACTGGTGCAATACCTTCCTACATGTGAGTAGGTTGTTGATGTTCTTACCAAAACCCTTACTAGGACGAAGTTCAAGTACTTATGTGACAGACTTGGCGTGGCAAAGAATTCCACTCTCACTGAGAGGGAGTGTTGATGTTTGCAACTTCTTGAGGAATTCTCCAGATCTTACTCCTTTGTGACTGAGTTGAGTTGATATGTGAGGAAACTTATCCGAGAAGGGATAAGTGGGTTTGGGATTATATCCCAACACCCCTAGTGGAGAGCACATGAGGACACATCCTTTGTGAAGAGCACATGAGAAAATTTCAAGGGATTTGACTTTTACAAATTATTTTTTTCACCGTCGTGACCACTTATAGTATGTGTATTTTCTATTAGAAGAAATATCATTTTCCCTATTCCTTGAAGGATGTTGAAGAAATAAAACTTTCCCAGAGAGATAGAATTTTATTTTCCTTATTGCAAAACCTTGTAAAGAAAGATCATCACACCTTGCTCAGTATTAAGGGTGCAATGATTTAGAATCGACGCAGGTTGCACCGCAGTGGCCTGTGACATTTTCACAAATTTCTCAATGTTAAGGGTGCGGCGATATTTGTACAAAGGAAAAACGAGAAATTTCTCGAAGGTTCTAGAATAGAATATTCGAAAGAATGAGGTGGCCTCTGATTGATTTGGATCTCACCCTCTTTTCTGATTTAGTGGGATCATCCTAATCCCTTCATCCTTTCCCCTTCACTCTATATAATGAGGGATCTCTCATGAGAAGAGTGGGTCTATTTTATGTGTGAAGAATCTTGTTGAAGATTGTGCTTCTAATAGCTTTGCTTTAGCTTTCCAAGTCAGGTTGTGTGTAGTCTTCATTAAAAGCATTGGAGCAAGAAGTGTGTGTGTTGAGGAAAAGGGACATCAAGGCACAGGTTGTATTCTCCACTTTCATCAATATAATACAATAATGCATTTCTTTCCTATAAAAATGTATTCATTTTTATTGCATAACTCCTTGATCTTATGCATAGGTTCCATTAGAA